>PRKT01000007.1:200246-296866 GCA_003671525.1 Saccostrea glomerata | reverse complement strand
AATAATAATAATAATAGGAAACCGACGGAAAACAATAAGGTCTTCCGAAGGAAGTCGGAAGACCTTAATAATAAGAAACAGTAGAATCACTATAAGGTCTTCCGTGAAGACGGAAGACCTTAATAATAATAATAATAGGAAACCGACGGAAAACAATAAGGTCTTCCGAAGGAAGTCGGAAGACCTTAATAATAAGAAACAGTAGAATCACTATAAGGTCTTCCGTGAAGACGGAAGACCTTAATAATCTTTACCAACAGAATCAGTAGAAGGTCTTCCGTTGGAAACGGAAGACCTTAATAAGCTTCTCTTTTTTATGATACATAGTATTAAAGTACATAAAACTCCCGTAGCATAAGCTGTCAGGTTACTGTTATTACGTGACGCACGGAAAGGAGATAAGATACATGTATCTTCAAATTAAACAAGCGATGACAAAAAAAATGAGTTTATGTAAGAAGATTTTAACATTCTTATTAATTTAATTTAAACAATATCTTATTCACAGGTATAAACTTAGCCCTCGCTCTTATTAAATTGACAAAGAAGAATTACATAAAAAATTGCTTTTTAGCAAATGTAAAAATCAATAATTCTGTATCATCTTTAATTATGTAATATATTGGATTGTTCATTTTAAAAAAGTAATGATGTTTTAGGGTCCTTTATACCAATCTACTTGGTTTAAAAAAAAACCCAGATAATTTGCAAATTCTTTTGAATAAGATATCAATACTTTTATGATTACACAACAAAATTTATATACAGTCAAAGATGGACTTGCAAAATTGAAAAAAAATTCAAATTAATGAAAGTACGTACATTGTACTAATTATGAAAAAAATTTATATATCGCATGCTCGTTACGTTTTACTTGTGATAAATGTATCATTCGAAAGGGCAAACCTTTACATGAAACAAACTTGAAACTTACTTCATTTTTTTAATCTTTGCCAAAAATTTCTGAATTAATGTGGTTGACAAGGGAAAAAGTTTTAAGTTAAAAGGAAGCATCAGATATCAATTCATTTTTCTATATTTGAACCAACAAATAACTTTCTTCTAACAAGACGTTAATAGGCGATGCATCATCGATTTGGGAAGAAATCAATAAATAAAATTTAATAATATGGATCATAATCTCGAATCTTTAGGCTAAAATATATAAGATAAATAAGAAAAACATTACCAGAACTCATGCTTCATGGTCAATTGAAGCAATACAAATGAGGGAACAAAGTTGACATAGATCTCTGATATTACAAGAATTGGGATCAGGAGCGAAGGAGGAGTGTGTACCCTGTCGAACCATCAGACTTTCCTTTTGGTCATTGTCATGTTCGAGCAATCAGAAACATACATAAACATTTCAACATGAAAATAATTAAGTAAGAATTTGTTAGAAAAATCTCAGACAACCACTTCCGATTTTCTTTTAGATTGCATTTGCTGCCAATATTTATTTCGGTCTCTCTGTCCGTCCGTCGTCTTAGTGTCTGTTTCCAAAAGATATCTCGAGAAGTCTTTGAGTGCCTACACTACTATGATTTTTTTCTTGATAACTTCCTATGGTCTTAAGAAGAAGACCCCTATTGACATGGAGGTCATAGCGTCAGAGGTCAAAGTCAAAAATCCGTAAATTCTGTATGTTCCAAAGCTTTATCTCTAGAAGCCTTCATTGCTTTTATTATATTTGTTACTGTTCTTGGTTGTCACTTTTTTGTTCTTTACTACTCACAGGGGTATTAATGACCATCACTATTTCTGTGATTATTCTCTCAGACTTCATTTCTTACAGACTATCAGAGCACACAGAATATTATGCATTTTTTATCTTTAATCTATGGCTTCTAGACCATACTTTCAGAACAGGATTAATTAAGTCAAGATTTTTAATTTGAATGCTCTATTTTTAATTTAATACATAGTCGGTCCGGTTCCATTTGTTCTTTTGTAAGTTTCATCTCAGTGATTCTTCTGATCTGAAGTTTGCTGTTCCATTCCCTTGTCAGTGTGATTGCAATGTCAAAAAAATTTCTGAAGAAAAGTAAAGTCGTTCCTTTCGCACTTGAATTCTCGTTATTCTCTAGGCCTGTATTGAACGCAACATCGTGTTGCGTATATCAAATTGTAAGCGAACTCCTCTATATGACATGATAATTTTTACCAGTTCAAAGCTCTTCCAATATTCGGCATTGCTTATGTACCATTGCGACATGAAAGTCAAGCAAATATTTTTAAATTGACAATTACAATTGAATACAATTATAATCACACTGGTTATCTAACTAGTATGGGATTGGCATCATACCAATAAATAAAATTGAAACCGATAATGACAAATAAATGTCGCAATTAATTAGTGCTTTTCCTATCATAGATAATAAAGCTTTTTAAAAGTTGTTTTAAATTAATAATGATTCTAAAAACCCCCCTCCCTTAAAAAAATACAGGCTTTGAGCTAATCACTTTTTGTTTCTTTTGTATCATAGGTCAGTAGCAATTTAATTTCGTACTTATTTTTACAAATTAAATTATTCATATTTTTTATGAGAAGTATGAAGCTTCATTCATAGATTAGAATTTCGCGCCAGTTTTAAAAGTAGGGATCAACGTTAAACTTTTGAAAAATAAAACTTTATTTTTTTGCTAATTATTTATTCAGAGTAAAATCAAAGAGATTTATAATTAATTCATTAATTATGGAAATTTTTAAAACTTTTTGTCTGACACCAGCGAGAAAATGACCCTTTAAAGATTAAAATGACAACTGTGGAAACTTACTGTATCCAATGTAATAAACGATTCTATGAATGCGCATATCTTTGTCCTAATAGCCTTAGAACATTTTCATACATGTAATTATTGTTTTCCTTTAATGGGAATAAAACTGTTTGTATTATTAACGTAAGGTATTGTTTAGCTTTGATTTCGTTATTTAAGCCTAGAAGCTTTCAGAAATTATAACACTACAAAGCATAAGGCTGCTTGATATTACCCGTTTACATTCGACTAACAAGAATATCTCTACCAAAACGAAAGTTTTTGCCTAAAAAAAAATGACAAGGAGTCATTATTCTACGGGGTCATTTTTCTACAATGCACAAGGAGAAAAACGACCCCAAGGCCATAATTTCTACAAAAAGTGGGTCATTTTTCGACGTAGAATATTGACAAGTGGGTCAAATTTCTACGTAGAAAAATGACCCCCGGTTAATATTCAACGGGGGCCACTTTTCGTCATTATACCTGAACTTCCATGCTTTCTGTATTAATTGTGATAAGACATTTACATGAATATAAACAATTTGACTTTTTTTCTAACTTCATCTTTCACTTGCGAATTTGCTAAAGTAAGTGAACTAAATGATTGAAAAGTTAATGGCTTCATGTTTATCATAAACCTTGTGGTCAGATTATCATAAAAACGTCTTTTTCTAGTAAAAAAAAGTAAATACTAGTATGAAACAGACGTGTCAGACTTTGTGGTATCTTTTATTTTAATCTTACCTCGACATATTTTATGACATAATAATTGAAATAAGCATTGTTGATTGACAATATGTCGTTGATATATCTAATTGTCGAGTTTAACCCGCAGCAAGTTTTTTCTCTTTTCACGAGTGAGATTCTAAACAATTCCTGCTTTATATGAATACAAAAAAGTCTGCTAATACCGGGGTGCAATTGGTTCCAATGGTTTTGGCCTTTTGATCTTGACCAGAGAGCACATCTATTTTCGAAAAACTTTACCCTTGGCCATAACTATTCAATGGTTGTGTTTAGGCTTTCACATTTCAGAAGGATATTCTTAAAAAGACAATTCTTTTCTTTGAATATCAATATTTTGATGATCCCTTGACCTTGGCGTTTGACGTGCATTCAACAGATTTTAACCTTCAACATAAGTTGCCATGCGGGGCATCAGTGTTTCATACATACATCTGTTTTGTATATATCTGTCCAAAGTCAAATATGTTGTCAAGCAATACCGGTATTAAAGTTCTACGCATATCCAATCGTTGATAGCCTTTCTATACTCTTATTACAACCGATTAGCATAGGTCGGTATAAGCTGTATATCATGCGTTTATATCACCTATATTTGTTGTTGTTAATTCTTTCTCTTGATCTTCTTTAACTAATAAATTTTATCTCTTGCTCGTATTCAATCATTCAATGCATTAAATTTATGGGGATAATGATCTGTATTCAAGCTCAAAAGTTTATAAACAATAAAAAACTGGAGCAGAGCAAACACAGACCTCCAACAAATCTGAGGTAAGATCAGGTGCCACGGAGGAATAAGCATCCCCTGCCGACCGACCGTTTGCTCCTTGTCATGATCGGGAAAAACAGAAAAAAAAACAGTCGACAACTCAGTGTGACTGATTGATTGATTATATACTGTTTAACGTCCCTCTCCAGAATATATCACTGATATGGAGACGTCACCATTGCCGGTGAAGGGCTGCAAATTTAGGCCTATGCTCGGCACTTACGGCCTTTGAGCAGGGAGGGATCTTTATTGTGCCACACCTGCTGTGACACGGGGCCTCGGTTTATACGGTCTCATCCGAAGGACCGCTCCATTTAGTCGCCTTTTACGACAAGCAAGGGGGTACTGAGGATCTATTCTAACCCGGATCCCCACGGGGCGACAACTCAGTGTGTAAATAATGTCTAACAATCTAACAATTCGTATGAAAAATGTCAGGCAGCACTTGACTCGATGATAAATTAGACTGATCATATTCTTGTTTCATTAACTTGTTTGCTAGTAATTTATCTCATTGTAGAAATAGTACATACTTATAAATCAAACTCTTGCGTATACATGTACTAATTGCAGAAATATGGCTGAAATATTTCCGACTCAGCGTTAAACAATAATAAAAATCAATCAATCGAGCCAACTAAGATATATAACCCCATACGCAGGTGATGAAGGTGTATATATTGCTGCATAAGGGAAGTTGACGACTGAAAAGTTATAAAGTCATCACAGTTATCATAAATCTTGTTTATCCAAATTTAAGTTTTCTTTTTAGAATCATTATTAATTTAAAACAACTTTTAAAAAGCTTTATTATCTATGATAGGAAAAGCACTAATTAATTGCGACATTTATTTGTCATTATCGGTTTCAATTTTATTTATTGGTATGATGCCAATCCCATAATAGTTAGATAACCAGTGTAATTATAATTGTATTCAATTGTAATTGTCAATTTAAAAATATTTGCTTGACTTTCATTTCGCAATGGTACATAAGCAATGCCGAATATTGGAAGAGCTTTGAACTGGCAAAAATTATCATGTCATATAGAGGAGTTCGCTTACAATTTGATATACGCAACACGATGTTGCGTTCAATACAGGCCTAGAGAATAACGAGAATTCAAGTGCGAAAGGAACGACTTTACTTTTCTTCAGAAATTTTTTTGACATTGCAATCAAACTGACAAGGGAATGGAACAGCAAACTTCAGATCAGAAGAATCACTGAGATGAAACTTACAAAAGAACAAATGGAACCGGACCGACTATGTATTAAATTAAAAATAGAGCATTCAAATTAAAAATCTTGAATTAATTAATCCTGTTCTGAAAGTATGGTCTAGAAGCCATAGATTAAAGATAAAAAATGCATAATATTCTGTGTGCTCTGATAGTCTGTAGGAAATGAGATTCTGGGAGTATAATCACAGAAATAGTGATGGTCATTAATACCCCTGTGAGTAGTAAAGAACAAAAAGTGACAACCAAGAACAGTAACAAATATAATAAAAGCAATGAATGCTTCTGGAGATAAAGCTTTGGAACATACAGAATTTACGGATTTTTGACTTTGACCTCTGACGCTATGACCTCCATGTCAATAGGGGTCTTCTTCTTAAGACCATAGGAAGTTATCAAGAAAAAAATCATAGTAGTGTAGGCACTCAAAGACTTCTCGAGATATCTTTTGGAAACAGACACTAAGACAGACGGACGGACAGAGAGACCGAAATAAATATTGGCAGCAAATGCAATCTAAAAGAAAATCGGAAGTGGTTGTCTGAGATTTTTCTAACAAATTCTTACTTAATTATTTTCACGTTGAAATGTTTATGTATGCTTGTGATTGCTCGAACATGACAGTGACCAAAAGGAAAGTCTCATGGTTCGACAGGGTACACACTCCTTCTTTGCTCCTGATCCCAATTCTTGTAATATCAGAGATAGATCTATGTCAACTTTGTTCCCTCATTTGTATTGCTTCAATTGACCATGAAGCATGAGTTCTGATAATGTTTTTCTTATTCATCTTATATATTTTTAGCCTAAAGATTCGAGATTATGATCCATATTATTAAATTTTATTTATTGATTTCTTCCCAAATCGATGATGCATCGTCTATTGACATCTTGTTAGAAGAAAGTTATTTTTGGTTCAAATATAGAAAAATGAATTGATATCTGATGCTTCCTTTTAACTTAAAACTTTTTTCCCTTGCCAACCACATTAATTCAGAAATTTTTGGCAAAGATGAAAAAAATGAAGTGAGTTTCAAGTTTGTTTCATGTAAAGGTTTGCCCTTTCGAATGATACATTTATCACAAGTAAAACGATAGCGAGCATGTGATATATATAAGAAAATTCATAATTAGTACAATGTACGTACTTTTCATTACTTTGAATTTGTTCAATTTTGCAAGTCCATCCTTTGACTGTAAAAATTAATTTTGTTGTGTAATCATAAAAAATATTGTTATCTTATTAAAATAATTTTGCAAAATGTTTGGTCTTTTTTTTTTAAACCAAGAAGATTAGTATAAAGGACCCTAAAACTTTATTACTTTTTTAATATGAACAACCCAATGCATTACATAATTTAAGATGATACGGAATTATTGATTTTTGCATATTCAAAAAAAGCAATTTTAAGTAATTTTTCCTTGTCAATTTAATAAGAATATTAAAGCGAGGGCTAAAATAGGCTAATCCTATTCACGTTTACACCTGTGAATAAGAAATTGTTTTAATTAAATTAATAAGAATGTTAAAATCTTCTTACATAAACTCATTTTTTTGTCATCGCTAGTTTTAATTTGAAGATAAATGTATGCTATCTCATATCCGTGCTTCACGTAATAACAGTAACTTGACAGCTTATGCTACGTGAGTTTTATGTACTTTTACTATGTATCAAAAAAGAGAAGCTTATTTAGATCTACTCTTGTAAGCACCCTTTTACTTCATGGAAATTTTGAATTTACGTCAATTTTAGGATGCCATTCATAACATGGCGTCATGGCTTATAAAAATATACAATACTTTGTACACTGCAAATACCCCCCCCCCCCCCTATTTAAGAACTCCGTCAAGTTTGATTTTTGGGGCTCATACTGATCATAACCGAACATGCATTCCTAGAGATCTATACTTGGCATTCGTGCCAGCACCCACTGCGATACAGGACCTCGGTTTATTTGGACTGGTCTCCACGTCCCACAGTGGGATCCAAACCAGTGTCGTAAGGATCAACTCTTTACTTCGCGACTACCACTGCGCCACGTGGGCGACTCAAGCGGTGTTTAGAACCTTTTACATGTAAGTACTGATTTCAATATAAACGTGATAAAATAGTCTTCTGATAGAAAGTAATTGAGGTGGCGAAAACGATAAAAATTCACGATGTTTGATGCACTTCATTTAGATTTGAATATCAAATGCGTGCACTCTTCAATTACGAAGCAAAACGACCAATTCATTGAAGACAAAAAACAAATACTTAAGACAGTGGTGTGAAATTCATGCTCCTCGGGTAAAATTTCAATTACTTTATCTAAGATCTACGACGGCGTATTAGTGCCATTTTAACAATGTAGAAAATTTTTTTTAAATCGTTTGTACGATTTAGTAAATCGTTTGTACAATTTATTAAATCGTTTGTACGATTTAATAAATCGTTTGTACGATTTAATAAATCGTTTGTACAATTTAGTAAATCGTTTGTACAATTTAATAAATCGTACAAACGATTTATTAAATCGTACAAACGATTTATTAAATTGTACAACCGATTTAGTAAATCGTACAAACGATTTATTAAATCGTACAAACGATTTAATAAATCGTACAAACGATTTACTAAATTGTACAAACGATTTAACGAACAAATTGTACAAACGATTTATCAAATTGTACAAACGATTTACTAAATTGTACAAACGATTTATTAAATCGTACAAACGATTTACTAAATTGTACAAACGATTTATTAAATCGTACAAACGATTTACTAAATCGTACAAACGATTTACTAAATCGTACAAACGATTTACTAAATCGTACAAACGATTTACTAAATTGTACAAACGATTTACTAAATCGTACAAACGATTTACTAAATTGTACAAACGATTTATTAAATCGTACAAACGATTTTAAAAAAATTTCTACATTGTTAAAATGGCACTAATACGCCGTCGTAAAGATCTCTTTGATAAGACAAAGAAATGGATTGAAAAGCAAAAAAAAAAAAAAATGGGCAATTTATAAACAATTATTTTTTATCGCAAAATTAAGTACAAAGTATAGAAGTTCAAGTCAAACCAGCCGAAAATAATACAAACTGAATTTTAAATAGTTTTAAATCACCGAAAAATTACGAAAAAAAAACAGTTTATAAAAACTCGTAACCCACTCTATATATAAAAATAAGTTATTTATATATCTAGAGTGGGTTACGAATTTTTACGAAAAACAAACAGTTTATAAAAATTCGTCACCCAGTCTATATATAAAAATAAGTTATTTTTATATATAGAGTGGGTTACGAATTTTTATAAACAAACAGTTTATAAAAATTCGTCACCCAGTCTATATATAGAAATAAGTTATTTTTATATATAGAGTGGGTTACGAATTTTTATAAACTGTTTGTTTTTCGTAATTTTTCGGTTTGATGGTATGGATTACATCACCAATATGTTACTTAAGGATAGTTTAAGAAAAATAATATCGAAAAGGCCCGGGGGTCTATATTTAGGGGGGGGGGGGGGGTCCTGTCCTCAAGCACCTGTGCTTTGTTCATGTCAACAGAGTAAAAACAACGATGTTAATACTCACAAATACCAATGCCGTTATTTAAGTTTCAATTAAAGGCTAGAAAATTATGTGAATTGTGTCTTTTAAAAAATTGGGAGATTAGGTGATTTTTCAGAATCTTTTTGATGTGTTGGTCTTATTTATTTTACGAAACATTACACTTTCAACGTGACGTTCAGGTATGATGCAGCGACACCCCCTATCCTCTATGTTTTAAACATCTATAAAATAAATTCAAATAAACAGCTTAAAATGATATGAAAATTTCAATGTTAATTAGATTTGTATTAATGCATCTTTTGGTATATTTTACTTGATAATATGATGCTAAATATGAAAGATATGGACACCGTGAAATTACTTTTGGATCAACCCTCGTATGTATAATATATAATGTAAAAATATGTATTCTCACAAATACTATTCTGTGAGGTTTAATTTTCTAGGAGGTTTGATATTCATCCGCAACAGTCGAGGGCTACATTATTGCAGCTACAGTCCCGCAGATCCATACTATTGTGACGTCAGGCATATTGCATATGCAAAAATCCTGTATTTATTACTAAGTATGTAAAAAATAGGCATATTTAATGAGAAAAATTTTAAAGTTTGTCAAATCCCTAATCCCAATAATAAATTTGTTTTTATTCATATGAAGCATAATTCGTTTAAAATCTTATACTTGAAAAGAAGAAAATACTTGTTGTGTCCTTCAATTCAATATTCAGATACTAACAGTATATCGACGACGTATATTGTCAATAAACATTGGTTTTTATGTCGATACGATATGTCCAGGTGAACTTGAAATAAAAGATACCACAGAGTCTGACATATCTGTTTTATATTAAGATGTATTACTTAAAAAGACGTTCATGGTTATTAAACAAACCCAGCTCTATGACAAACATGATGACTTTACCGTTACTATCGCCATCTTCTCTTACTTGTGCAGTGATATACATATGTATCTTCATCGTTAACTTCGCTCAGTTAATACGATACTTCAGAGTATACTTTACGTATGAACAATTTCTAAAACGTTGTAAACTATTGAAAAACAAGTAGCTAACTGGCGTTTTCATACTAATTGCTGGGTTATTATATAATATGATCCCACCTCTGGAATTGTCAGAGGCCCGTGTTTTTTTATCTTGTTCACAAATTGACAATTTTTTGTGTGATTTAAATTAGATCCATCACTGTTCGTAATCTTCGCATATTTTTTTCTCATATTACAGGATCTTTTCTCGGTATAACGAGAAATATGGAATATGGTTGTTAGTTTTTAAACGATTTTTTATCTTAAAATATTAAATCGCATTTTCGGAACATGCAAATTAAATTTTGCCCACAAATCCTTCACAGAAAAGGAATTTAGGACATGTAAACTTTGCATGACTTTCTTATTACAACCAAATTTCGTGACATAAACAGATACATATTACTTATTCAACAATTAGAAAAGTTCCAACAATTGCTGCATACTTGTTTAAATCGAAGGAAATTACACAAGTTAATGACCACAGATTTTATCAGAATAAGTTCGTTCTTTGACTTTAAGGACCTGATGACGGTAAGGGTATAAGAAGGCTGCGGCTTAAGGGATTAAGGATTGTCAATCCTTAAATTCGTTTCAATATGAGGTAATATGTCGCGACTTGTATTGGGAAAGAGGTGCTGCATTTTTTAATTAATTGTACATTCATCTGCACATCAACGTGTTTTCTGATTTGGATATCTAAAAGTCATAGAAAAATGGTACGTACGCATGCCAGAAAAAATATTTTTTTTTTCAGGATTTACTTGAAGAAAGGAAATTTTGATTTAGTTTTTTTTCTTAGTTGCTTGGGAATATCTTCAGCATAAAAGATAACGTTAGAGGTGCATTCTATTTTTCTTCTAAGAGGTCTAATATTGCAATTGGATTTTTTAAGACGATGTTTAAATGCTATCGTCACGAATTTATCTGGATTTATTCCTGTTTAGTGTGCAGTTTAATACCTAAGACTTCTGATTGTTTATTTTTGTTAAGGGAAGGTCGGTCACCATGTTTCACTTACGTCAATTTACGAATATTTATGAATTATATTACGGTATGAAATTATAGCATTCCTTTTCGTTTAATTAAGACATCGTAAAAAACTTGACCAGAAGACGAAAACACTTATTTCACACTGAATTTTGACTTCTAAAATATCAGTTGACTTCTCTTTGCCACCGTACCTGTGTGCAAAAGTAAAAAAAAAATGACTGTACGAGTATGAATTGTATTAGAATTCGACTGAAACAAAGACAGGTACATAGTAATTGTAAAGACCGACCTTTTACTTTACCATCAAATAATTTTTTATTCTTATTTATCAATAAATTTTACAAACTTAAAAACGCCCACAACAGCGTTCCTGAAAACTTTATTTAAACGATACAAACCAAGAGTAAATCAAATACAGACCCCGAAAAACATTATTAGGCGAAATCATATGCCATAGAGGAGTAAGCATCCTTTGTCGACGGGTCACACCCACCGTGTGATCCTAGTCATGATTGCACAAATGAAAAAAAAAAATCAGTTAACATAGCAGGGTGTAATTATTGACCTAGCGTATAGTGTGAAAAATCTTCAGTCAGCATTTGACTGGAAGCATGATAGATTGAATTTGCTAATTGGGTCATTGTATCGACCATATATAGAACTTGCGGATCAATGACTTAATTCGAGCCTGTTGATATGCTTGTTTCATCTACGTGTCGGGAAATAGCTTGCAGCGTTAAAATTTATCATACCTAGGGCATACAATTGCGTTTCGATTCAACTTGGAGATATAAACCTAATATGGAGGTGATAAGGTTGTACTGCTACATAAGTAAGGGAAGTTGATGATAACAAAAATTAATTTTTATAACGTTTATCATAAAGTTTCATTATTAGATTAACATTATCATCCTTTTCTAGAAAAATATGAAACAGACGGGTACGACTCTATAGTGTCTTTTATTTCAAATTCACTGGAATATATTAAATCATCATTTGAATGAAAACCACTGTTGTTATTTGATAATACGTGGTCTACTGACAGATAATGACAATGATAGATACATACAAACATATTTTCCATCAGAAACTAAAATTAATTTCAACTCTTCTTTCACTCTCTATAATCATGCATGCATTGAGAAAATAAGAGTATGATGGTGATTATGGGTGCCGGATTTTGCTTGCTGATTTGAATGCTACCTTTTTTGTTCTTTAATGCATTGTCAACCCTATGAAAACTGTTCTATCCTTGACCTTTTCTAACCTAGATTAAAATATGATCTTGAAAGCAAGACTATGAAAATGAAAATGTAAACGAGATTATATTCAGTATGATTCCATATCTATTAAATGCAAATAGATGTTTTGTGTTTTCATATCTCAGTCTATCTTTATTTGTGATGTACATGTATGACTTCACTAATAATGAACATTAACAAACATGTTTCCTTGCATACCTACATTGTCAAGATTTTTTTCTGTCTGCAGGTGCATGTATATCTTTATTGCAAATCGATGTTTTATTCAAGCATCAGATTCTTTCATGGAGAGATTAAAAAGATATTAATAAATACTAGTACAACGAACCACACTTCTAGTTGTGAGCACATGTAAACACGCGAGACTTGGTTATAATTAGCGGTTAACTCTGGCAGTTGATTCTGGTTGTGGCTAAGAATTTAAATCATGATCTCGTTTTGTTAAGCATCGTGATTGTGGGATAGTTGAGTTCAACTGTTTTTAGCATAAACTGAATTGTAAGTGTGTTTTTATTTTCTCCTCTAGATCACACCTTATAGAGAATATTAAGATGTCTAGAAAGAATCTCCGTAGCATTCGCACCAATAGCGCTACCAATCTGAGACCAAAACATGCGGTTAAAAAGGTAAGCCAATAAAGAGGAATTTATAGAAGCTGCAAACAGCAATCACTAGAGAGCACCGATCCTTTGTAGTTATCTGCCCTCTAATTTCCAATGAATAAAACGATAACTTTCTGCAACTACACGTATAGTAATTTAACTATCCTTAGCGTTTGATAACTTAAAGGATAAGATAAAGAAATTTAGTTTTTTACATGTATATTTCCCTAATACTGTATATGTTTTCTCATCAACAAACCATACTGTGAAATACTAGTACTTATAATAATCATAAACGTGATGGCATAAACTTTTCAATCCTCAACTTCCCTTACTTGTGCATCGTTATACCTTTGTCACCTGCATAGGGGTTTGTATCTCTCTGCTGATTCGATACGGAAGAGAATGTTTTAGAAGAGAATGAATAATTTCTAAACGAGGTAAGTTACTGACATATAAGTTGATGAAGCAAGAATATCAACAGTCTCGATTAGAGTCCCCATTTTCTAATATTTATGGTCTATATGCAATGACCTTGTCAGCAGATACAACTTATCATTACGTCAGATGCTGACTGGCTTTTTTCATACTGATTGTTAGACCATTATTTACACACTGAACTGTCCACAGATTTTTCCTGTTATTTCGCGATCATGACAAGGAGCACACGACGGGTGTTACCGGTTGGCAGGGGACGTTCACTCCTACTTGGTACCTGACCTTTATGTTTTTGAGGTCCATATTTGCCCCGCTCCTTATTTGTAATATTAAATGGACTTTTAAACTCGAATGTTATATCCACTTTTTTCATGTTAAGATTATGTTTTATGAAGGATAGTTTGCATGAAGTGGATGGATTTCAAAGAAATTTTAGATCATTAGATCATCGTTAGGCAAGATATAGATATGAAAATGTTAAAATGTGAATAGTAGATAACCCTTCCCAATTATTGTCTAGATCATGTATACGACATGCAGGTACGTATAGACAAAGAAAGACAACACGAGTATGTAAACATGAACATGGAATTCCGTAACATAGAACATAGAACTCAGATAAATAATCCGTGCTACGGAGTTTTATCTAACAGTAATTTCTTAAAGGCTTAGCAAAATAATATCAAAATTACTCAAAGGATCGAAAATACCATGCAAGTAAGAAGTTTTAAAGAAGGCGTTTGAAAAGTTCCTTATTGTAATTTCAAATGGAAAAGAAACACAATGATAATTGAAAATCTTTTATTCGTTTTAAATATTGAATAACTTAATTATATCCTAAATTAACTCCCTGCAAATGGAGTATACTTGTTTTTTTTCACCCTTCAAGCATTGCCTTAATAACGTAGCTCAGTTGTTGCCCTAGAGTCGCGAAGTAAAGAGATGATCCTTACGTCGTTCAATATCTCAGAGCAGAAAGACGAGACTGTAAAGTCTTAGGTCCCGTGTCGCAATACGTGCTGCCTCGAAAAAGATTCCTCACTGCTCAAACGCCATAAATGCCGAGAATTATAGGTGCTGGAGTTTCAATATGAATGAGAAATTCTGGAGTTGAACGTCAAACAATCAAACAAACAAACAAATGATCCCTCAGATATGAATATAGTATGCAAGAGAATGGAATATGAATTAGCACCAATAACTCCAAGTTGGTTGAAGACAAATTGTAGATTCAGCTACTTTATAAAATCCGTCAAAATAATTCCATTAACAGTTTCCTTAGTAGAAAAGTGAATTACTTTTAAAAAGGTGAATAACAACAATAACTAATTATGATACATCCAAAGGGAATCGAGAATCCTCTGAAATCGATAACTCCTTAGAGATTAACCATGCCCACAGAAGGATTAATTCACAAAAATGCATTAAAGCCCACGTGTCAACATGTGCAGTATGCACTTTTGATAAATAGAAAATAGATATTCTTTTCGGGCATTATAAGAAAATGTCTTAAAGCGGGGTTGTTTTATTTTTGAACCTCTCAAATCCTTTAGACTGACACATAAATTCCCTAATTTTCTCACCAGAAATTGTCCTCTTCTAATACATTAAGTCAACGAGATTGAAGCAAGCTGCCTTAAGTGTATGACATGTTTGAAATTCCTCTAATATTCTTTCAAAACATTTCATACTCAATTTGTTCCTAATCTGCAAATAGGCGACCTATGATAAAGACATTTACGGTCTAACTTGGATGTTTGTACAAACAATGTATCCATTACGGGATAATGGAGGAGCTTATACCCTTGTATGTCACAGCGATTCTTTAAGTATTTTATCCTCTTGGGAATCAATATGACCTACACACGTAAACTTTCGAATAAGATTAATTGTTTAGGATGATGCGACATTCTGTCCTGATGAACAGGGTAAGTATTTATTTTTAGCATGGTTAAGGGTGCTATCCTGAATTTGTAATATTTTGCACATAATGAAGATTGTTTTGTTATTTTCTATATTTCTCAAACGGTTTTATATAGCATATACTATTTTAGATTAGGTACCTTCTGCAGTTTGCTCATGTAAAATATTGAATTAGATTTTTTGAAAATACTGGCAAAAAGACCGAATATTCATGTAACACTGAAAAAGTAAGTATGACCCCTGTATACAAAGATTAGCTTTACTCTGAACTACACGTACATTTCACTTTCGTATTTTTTATTTTATTTTTTAACTTGTTTTTGGTTAATTTTTTTAAGTCTTCACTTCAGGAGACTAATGTTAGATTTACATAATATGTGGTAAGCAAAAAAAAGCTTTGCTTTCAAAAGTGAATATTTTTTTTGATGCAGTATAAATCAACAGTAAATAAAAATCGATCAAGGGAATGGTTTATATTTGATTGAGAAATCAATGCAAACGTCCTGATAAATTCTCATTTATATCTACACGATTGAAATCAATGAATAGTATATTGTGCGAAATTAAAAGCAAATGGAATATTTGATTTTGGGGACCTATTCCAACGTTTAATATTTAATCTTCTTTGCTGTTTAGTCATTTAAAAGAAATATAAAAGGTAGACGGTCCTCGGTTGTTTTCTATTGTTACGCACTATGTGCCATGCATATTGATGTATTCATTGCCTTAAGTAGCTTGAGTTAAATGAACCACGTTTAATGCCCATAAAATACCATAAAGTTCTCTAAATATAACGAGGTCTGCCGTGGGAAGTATGCTGCAAATGTACCATGTTTCAAAGATAATGTAGAACTTCGTAAATAAATATGTATCATTTGTACAAGAAATAAATGCTCTTGTTTTAAAATAGCGAAAAATGAATAGATTTAAAGTTCTGCCCACGAAGTAGAACAAAGAAAATTGTATGCCTTCTTGATCCCTTTTACTTAATCGATGGAAAACACAATAACGATGTATAAACTTTCACCTGTACTTGATATTTAACGAGATTTTGCATGTATATGAAAAGAGAGGGAACGCTCCTAGGATAAAATATTTTGGTTGAATATTCCTGAATAATTTAATTATTTAAGATAAATCTTAGAGGATGTTACATGGAGATTTGCCTTCCTTTGCCGGGGAATATAAGGCAGAGAAATGATTGAGGTAGGAGTTTAATTTTTGTTTACACAAGGATAGATTATCAACGCTTATTGTTAAAGCCAATCGCTTCGAAAACCCGATTTTCTGTCTGAATGAGATCCTGTTGGTATAACTTGTCGTGGAAGTATCATAAGACGAGAATCACAATCTAAACTTAATTAGAAAACTTGTATTCATGGAGTTGGAAAAATTCTATTTTTTTTCAAAATACAATCTCTCTTTTTTCTGTTAGTTCATAACCAAGAATCGTGATATAAGGGCAAACAACATTGAAACAAAACAAAATTAAACTTCATTACGCCTTTAATAAAAGTTTTTCCTCTAGGAAGTATAATTCCAGGTCCATGTTCTTTGCAAAAACCGTTGTATATCAACAAGCAAATTTAACCAATCTCACTTACGATTGTTTCCTTCCACAATGGAAACACTAGCAGTTAATCATTTTGATAGCATTTTCAATGATAAACTTTATTACTCCCTCCTTGAGATTTTCAATGGAGTTTGCTTTACAATAAGCCGTGCTCCTATCAAACCCCTGCCTTATCTACAGAGCTTTTGTTACTGTATTTACCCTTCTCGACGACTTCTTGATTCTTTCTCGGAGATGAAGAGTTTAACAGTTTTACGTGGCGTACAGGTATAAACTGTACCTACCCTGATCGATCAGTCATACCCCAATGTTTTCATCAGGCAGGTAGGAGTTTGTTAATTTTATAACTTTATCGAACATGAACAAGGTTATTAGAATTGTTTAAGGCATCAGTAGAGAAGCAAGTCCAGGAAGTTACTTATAGACACATCAAGTTTAATAATATTGAAAAGCTAAATATTTTTTAATATAATACTTTTAAAAAAGTTTATCTGACATTTCCATTCTTAAATTCTTATTTGCATGCAACCACTAAATCTTAAGAATAAGATCTCTTAGAATAATTTTGATTGTAAATTATGCTCAGTAATCTGTCAAACACACATTGAAGGAAAATAAAATCAAACTAGAGCAAAGCTCGTTGCAAAGCAACGAGTAGGTCTTCCGTCCTGTTTGACCGGAAGTAGCTTTCATTTTTAACATAATGAGAAATAACGCCCAAAAATGCTTTGAATCCTCTAAAGCTATGTTAATCAATGCAAAAATAAGCCATTTTTTGCTACTTCCGGTTTGACCGGAAGTGACGACGACGCACGAAAATTAATTTTTAAGCTCCCAGAGACATATGTTTTCCAAAAACTTGTCAAAAACGGCAAAAATTTGCGTTTTCCTAATACTTCCGGTTTGGCCGAAAGTGACGATGCTGGACGTATTTTGACGACTGCATTAGATTAAGCTTGACATTTTCAACAACTTTGCTTCTTTGATGTATAACAAATTCTCAATACTTTTTGAGATATCTGGAAAAAAACTTTTGGCCCCTCTAGCTCCCTTAATTTAGGGGTCAGCCCTTTTTCCGACATATCATTTGAAAGATCTTCTAATTCTGCACAAATTATGTTCTATATATTTTAACAAAATAATTTTAGTTTAGAAGATAAAAAGCAAAATATGAGTAATTTTTAGTTCTTTTAAGCGTTCTAATTTTTGACCCCTTTATAGCGCCATTTTGAATAGAGAAATTGAAAAATAAAAACCGATATGCACAATTTCAATCCTTCTATTATCTAAAATCAGTAGAATTTTTGCTCCAGCTCTAGCCGTTTCTGAGCCTTTGTCTGGAAACGAAAGCCTATAAATTTTTGTTTAAAGGGAAATAACTCAAAACCGGAAGTGACTTTTTGCAATTTTAGTCAGCATTCTGATAGAGTTTGTAAACGTCTATAACCTCTAAAAATTTGAGCGAAATCTGTTGAGAAATGAGTGAGATATGAGGCCTCAAAGTTGTGGTCTAGGAAGCAGAAGAAAAAAAAGAATAATAATCTTTACCAACAGAATCAGTAGAAGGTCTTCCGTTGGAAACGGAAGACCTTAAAAAATTGGTAGTAAAATTGATTATTTTTGCCATCAATTATATAAGCACTCTCCAGAAGTTATAAATATTACGATAAAAGGGAGGGCAGAAGTCATTTTTATTTGTAGACCAGTGAATGAACGATAAAGCAAACGTTGCACATACATGAAAAGAAAATGAATGTTATTTAAACTTTTGCTGACACAAGCGGTGTCGAAAAAGAATAAAAATGTTTAGAAACAGTTTTGTCGTCGTAATAAGATTAATCCATACAGCCTTTGATGAAAAATCTCTTTTTACACCAGATTAAAGTCTTACCGTCCTGCCAAACGACATTCATACAAACTTATGAATACGTGTGGCTAAAATAGCGATTGATAGGCAAGAATACACGGAGCTACGATTGTGATTTGGAATTCCGTCTACCAATTCAGTCTCTGCCAAAATAGGTCCTCGAAAATTAACCCTGTCCATGCATTCAAGCTTTGGTGTCGGCATATTGATTAGATTATTTACAGGAGAGTGTGTTTGAAAAGTAAAGCAATCGCTGAAATTTTTCAACCTTATCAAAGTTTGTTCATGTGCAACTTGGAAAGCAAACATAGGAACTGTTTTGGATTCATTGTAGACAACTAAGCATACAACTAGCATCCTGTACAGGGAAAAAGTGTTATCGATCCTGTCTGGTTTTAATTTTCTGTGACTCTTGCAAAGAAAAGTTTATTTAATTATTGATCTTGGTTTTGTCATGCATTGGTGATTGCTGCACAAACATGAATTCAAGCTGCCGCCAAATTACACTTTGATATTCAAAAGGTAAATTTGAATTCTCCTTAATAATCTTAATAGGTAGGAGAAATGGAGAATTAAGACATAACCATTTTTGATCAATGTGCGGAAAGTTTGTTCCTTAATGGATCTGTGTTTACATTCAGGAAAACATTACTCTAGATGCATTGTGTACCTTGTCATGTGGGATGAGTAATTCATCTAATAAATGGAGGCTTTATTAGGTATCTGTATGGCGGATTTGTTGACGAAAGACATTCATAATAACTTCCATTTAATATCGGATATGGAATTTGTTTTAAGCCTTTCCCAAAACCAAATTAATAAGTTTATCTAGGTTTCTTATTTGAAGGATTTTCTTCCATGCTCATAAGGTTGAAGGTAACTTTGAAGAGAAACTCTCCTTAGGTATTTCTCAATGAATTGTAACAGCATCTATATCTTACTTTCAGGACTTTAGGGAAGGATTTGTATTTAGTCCAGTTAACGTCGTTGCAACCAACGGGAACCACGCTTTTGAGCACGTCCGTGTGGCACCATCAAAGTGTCCAGTGAAACCCAAGATGGAGGTGGACAGCGATCTACAGTGTCCAATCTGCTTGGAACTATTTTCCTATCCCATAATTCTTCCATGCTCCCACGTGCTCTGTAGATCTCCTTGCGCAGAACATTTGTTTGATTTTAACTTTATACGATGTCCAGTTTGTCGAGATAATTGTTATGTGAGTGGCGGGATCTCTAGTTTGCCCAGAGTAATTGCTCTAGAAAATATCATAGAACGTTACAAAGCGGACAGAAGCTCGAAAGAAAACAACAATCACCAAGAAAAGACCCACGATGCCTCACTTTTAGACGTTTCCATCTCTAGTCAATCTGACACAGGAACCGAACTGTCAGTGCTATGCCAACTTTGTAATATTGCGAAGAAAAAAGCTAAAAAGTCTTGCCTAGATTGTAACGTGTCTTACTGTTCCAACTGCCTTCTTCTGACTCACCAGAAGAAGGATCCTTTCAATACCCACGAGTTGGTATCCCCTCGAGATGATCTTAATCGGTCTGTGAATGGTATGTGCACAACTCATGCAGACCAACTTTCCTTGTATTGCAAAGAATGTTGCGTTCCAACATGCATGGCCTGCAAAGATTCCAATCTTCATAAAGGTCACTTCATGATCACCATAGAGGACGCATATACAGACATAAAGGTTTGTTGCTACCCCTTTTATGTATCTATCTACCACATTATTAACCTTTTCATAATATTTAAAAAAAAAGAATTGTGTCAGAGAGAAATCAATTTTTCTTCATTTTAGGCTTCAATTGATAAAAATCTTCAAAAATTAGGCAGCAGTCAGGATAAAGTGACAACAGCTCTACAGAATCAGAAAGATAATTTAAAAGAAATGCAGGTTAGAGCATTTTCAAAAGAAAATTATTTTGAGATTTACAAGATTGTTTTGAATTTTTGTAGTTATAAGTAATAATAAGTATACTTAATTTTCAAAATTGCATGTTTTTCTCAAATAATTTCAGCAAAAAATAGACAGAAAGCGGAGCGAAATCAATGCACAATGTGACATGCTTTTAGCTGAAATTGAAAACAAGAGAAATTTCTTCCTGGCGGATCTAGAGTACGAGGAACGCATTCGTCAAAATGAGCAAGAAGAACTGATAAAAGTGATGGAGCGGATCTTAGGATCTTCACAGGCGTTGTATAGTTATACATCTGAGGTGCTAAACGAGGACGTCAGTGAATTTCTAGAGGTACGATGAACTGAAAAAATCATTATTTCCCGAGCCTCGAAAAGACTTGGCCCTTTTTGCCTGATATGTACTTGTATGTTACAGTAAAATCAACGTAAATCAACATGATATCCGCTTAAGTTCATAATATCTAAACAAGCTTAGGCATTTTTTATACCAATTTCTTATTCACAACTCCTCCTATTTCACTGAATGCAATTTAATGAGAATTACAAGGAATATTTATCACATATTGTTATTGGACACCTACTATTTTACGTTTTGATCAGACACTTATTTCGGCTCTTTCGTAGCAAAACATATATAGACTCTGTTATTATCTTCATATGGGATGCGGGGTATCATTTTGTGAGCCCAGTGCTCATTGTACCTCTAGTTTAATTAACTATTGTATATTCTTGTGTCAAAGATGAATTTTAACGTCATATATTGTCTTTGAAAAACTAATATTCTGAGCAAATCCTATGATATCCTTTTACGTATTGTTTGTAATGTATTTTGTGACATTCAGTACTTTTCGGTCTTACTTTAATTACCGTGGAAATTTATAATTAAAACTGTGATTTGTTTTCGAAACACTAATATATAAAGTACAGCTTGCATATTTTTTTTCCTAAATCTGAATCAAAATATGCACACCGTCCTCGAACCTTTGGGTCACCATTCTGTCCTCAAGTGAAATTAAAAAGAAACAAGATCATTTGAGTGTGGTAATAAAATCTGTAATGTCAACATTCTCAGGATTACAAGTGTTTGAGGGACAAACAGAATCAGGTTACGCATCTGTTTACCTAGTTATACATGTCATATATAAATATGTAGACAATGAAATTTAACTCACATTAAATTATTTTTTTCATTCCAGGTGGCAAATACATTAAGTGAAAAGTAAGTATTAAAGATTTTAGATCTAGTGAAACGTTCGTGATCAAAGGCCATAACCTTCACGATAGATTTCAACTGTTTTTTTAACCATGCAATATGACTGAAAAAAATTAATGAAAGGACATTTGTGACCGGTAAGTTTTTTCTTCAATTTGATCGTTTAAAATTGCAGACTGGTGAAGGCCACAATTGACTGTGAAACGGCACAGTTTCAACCTTCCGACTGTGACGTCTTGCCGGGAAAACTTGTAGATTTCAGAAAGGAAAGAAATATCATAAGAGACATGAATTACTTACTTGGTATTTTTTTTATCATCCTTATTCTTAATATAACACATGTGTTCATGCTAATCTGTAAAAACATTTTGCAAAAACTATTATCAATCTCTTGATATAAACTGAATATTTCTCCGATTTCAACATAAATTGTTCATTTTAGCTCCTGTAACACCAAGCGTTGACGTCACGCGGTGCTCCAGGAGTGAAGACACAGTCGTACTAGTGCTCTCCCCACCCAGACACTCACATGACGTCATAAACGAATACCAAATTCACTATTGCTCGGAGGAACAAAAGAGTCTTGAAATCGAGGTATGCAATCTCTGATCAATCTACATGACAAAATATGAACTAAGTTGATGATATAGCTCACTAATCGTTTTAATCTTTACCAGATAGTAAAAAAAAATACAATTATTATAAACAAAACGTTGCATCTAATTCAAACATGATATTCGTTTGGAGTTGTATTTTCCAAATAATTTATACAAATATTATAATAAAGTTCGCCTATTGGGCAAGATAATGTAAAACACCTTCAAGATTTTAAAGGTGAAGAAGTGAATAAAATTCCGCCAACAAACTATAACAATTTTAGAAGGATTCTTCAAATTAAGATGAAAAAAGCATACTGAGTATAAAAATCAAGCTGAAAATTAGCATGTTTATATTTTCAGGATACATTGATTGTCAAAAATGTTCCAGAGGACAGACTTGCTGCGAAAAATGTTCCAAATTGTTCAGGAGTGGTTGTGGTATTAGTTGAAAATCTTTGCAAAGCAACAACTTACTATTTTTGTGTAAGTGCTAGCAATCAGGCAGGAAGAAGTGCTAACTCGGAGGTTGTTCAGTGTACCACATTACTGCCAGGGGAAAGTGTCATTCCAGGTTTGTTTATAAAACCACATTAAAATTATCATTAGATTATGCAACGTCATGATTAGTGGAATACTCGGAAAGAATTTGAATGCCCGCAATATCCAAGTATTTCTTGTACAGTAAGACATTAAATGACTGATACCTACTAGATGATCTTTCTTATTTAGCTCCTGTGATTGTTGAAAGCCTTTGTCGGCAGTTTGCCACGTCTGTACAGATCTACAGTTCTAGCCCCCAAGACATCGCCGCTGAGCAGCACATCTCTCACTTCCTGTTGTATCGCCCACGTGGCCAGAGCCGAGCTTGGCGAACACTCTCCTTGTATGGAAGGCAAGACCACAGAGTATTTGGTTTACAGGCCAGCACGGAGTATGAATTTCTGATTCTAGGGTGTAATCAAAGGGGCGAATGTCAAGTGTCTAATAGAGTGATTGTCCAAACGGAACAATCTTAACGACTAGTTTTAAAATAGTCACAGTATCTGTGTATTTTTCTATCTCTGAAATATAATTGAAAAATAGTTTCTATGCAAAGAATTCAATAAAAAAACAATTTTAATTAATTTTACGCTTTGAAAATATGTATCAGTATTTTTTATATATTACAAATACGCTGTATACTGTGATATTATTTATTGCAAAGTTTATAATATTTGTTCCTAGATATGATCAAAGATGAGACATTTTTTGGGAAAATAATTTGCACTGGAGCACAAAGTGAAAAATTTATCTTAAGATGCCAATGCAAGATCCATATTTCAAAGAATGTTGTGCAAGGTCATTGCCTACTATTTTGTTTTTATTAGAATCATTTTTTATGGTAAATGCTAGTCAGATTTTGATATTGTTTGGCTGTGTTTGAATATGTGATATGTAAGCTAGGCACATGATATATAAATCGATACCTTGAGATTTGTTTTATCATTTTTAATTTAGGAAATATATACGTGTGATTATAAGTAAATTTATTAATTTATTGAAAAAAAAATTATGTATAAGATTGTTAAATGGATGCAGTGGACCAATTTGTTGAATGTTTTAAGAAATCTTAGTTACTGTATGGTGCTTTACATGTAATAATTAAATTTGTACACTTCAGTATTTGTGCACGCGCACTGCACGCACTGGTAGAGACACAAACGTGTACTTTACGTACGCGCTGTTGGGAAAACACTTTAGTTAAGGAATTGTTACCACAATATCAGTTTTCACCATGGTTATTTATTGAATAAAGGTTTTTTTTATAAGTTGTTGTTTTTTAATTCACAAGAAAGGTATGCTTTATTTTTACAAAATAATGTATTCAACATACATGTACCTTAACCCCCAAAAAATACATGAAAATAATATTTTACACGTTAGTCTAACGTGACATGTGATATACATGTAGTTGTAATAAAATAGAACTTTAAACAAGCATTTTTCTCATCTCGACATCACCAGGTAGACTCTGTATTGCCGGTTTCCAGTCTTCTGTAGGTTGTAATGAAAGTCTTAACCTCTGTCAATATACAAGGTTGAGATATTTTCATTATCGCACTTTTTATGACATTGGAAAAGTCTAATAGAAATATTTTTAATATTTTAAAAATGTTTTTCTAAAAACAGTCAGGCAAAAATTCCATGCAGAAAGACTATTCTATTCCACGGCAGTGGTAAACAGTTATTATTGATTGAGAACTTACTTGCAGAAGAGGTGTAGAGTTGTCCCCCGTGTTTAAGAGTGTCATTACTATTCCTACAGGTATTGACACTAACGATAAGATAGCTATCAACCATCCTATCCCAACGGCGTATGATGGATACTTGTAATCACCGTACTCTACCGGCGAATAACGAATTAAACTGACTATCCAGATAAGCTACAACAAAACAATTCAACATATTATTGTAAGAAAGTGACAAAGTAATTTAAAAACGCACATGATTGCTTAATATATATGTCATATGGTATTTAAAAGTAGAATTACAGAGACAGATATGTACATATCCCACTGCTTTAATACTGAATCGTAATACTGTTTCGTTATGAGGAAAAACTGACCAAAATGACCAACGGAGTAACAAATAGCCACATAATTTTCCATAAAGGCGTTGGTTTATACCCGATCATCATTTCCAAGTCACCGTAAATTCTTTCAACACCTTGAAAATTAAAAAAAAATCTTTTTAACAATAAAGATTTCAAATTGCCCTTAAAATTACATAAAATGACAATTATATCTTGAAAAAAATTAGAGAACACAGTTTTTAAATTTTAAAATATACATGTACGTTGATGCAACTCATCTTAAAAACGACTGACGAAACTGAGGACGAATTCAAGCACTCATCTGTTTAATTAAACAAAACAGCATGCAATTTGAAAAAAAAAATAGTTTCGGAAGTTCTTTGAAGAACTTTTAAAAGTCAAGCAAACAAATGGATAGCTCACAGAAAATGTTCAAAAAGGAAAACTCACTTTCTTCCTAGATCTGAATAACAAAGAATAACAGAAAACGAAACGTGCTAAGAGTGTTCTTGCATTTGGCCAATAAAAAAAAATTGCACATTTGCTTTAATAACCTAATAAATATATTCGTAAACGTATTCTTTTAATTAATTTTGCAACTTAAAATCCCTCACCATAGAGCCAGGACAATGACGTCACTTCTAGAAGCGTCAACAACATTACAGACACACTGGCACAATACCAATCAATAAGGGTTAAGACATAGATACCACCCTAAAAGAATCAATGGAAAAAGTAACAATTTGGTATTTTTTTAAATGTCAGATACAATGTACATTTTACGTTAAAAGAAGCGCTACCAGACTATAATATTCGCTTAATTTAGGTGAAAGTAGTTTAACATCAAGGGACATGATTGCAAAATAAAAAACATGGATCTTGTAAAAATTCATTTCTTTCGAATTGATCGTTTTAAAATAAATTACTAATCAGGTTTCATATTGTAAAAAGTATATTTTTCTATAGTATTTTTCGTTACATATTTAATAAATAAAACGTTCACTGACCACTCCAGCAAACTAATGAACATGTATATCCTACTGGTCATTTACGATTATATACCTGCGTTATACATGGGATCCCAAGCAAGAACCCAATAAAACAGAGTATGCCTGTTAATGAAGTCTTCCACTTGTTTAAAGCTTTAGGAAAATTGTCATGTAGAGCACCTGTCAAGGTTTGAATATGTACCATCTAAAATAGAAATAAATGAATGTACCATCTAAAATGAAAATATGATGACAAAATGAATGTGCAAAGTAACATTCTACAAAATATTCTCGTCTGTTTTTTCTGTGAAATTAAAGTTCTAACAAACGGCTGATACTGATGCATGGAAAATAAAGTTAATTGTCAGTTTGCTTCGTACGAACTGTAATTTTTTGTTAGCTTGTAATTAAACTGCTGATAGTGATAATGCTGCAAATGTTTCTTCAGTAATCTTGTTTATATGATTGCATGTCTATGTCTCAGAAACAATGTATTGCAAAAATATGGCTACAATATAATTGTTGCTTTGAAGAAGTAGAAAACAACTCACATGTAAGTAAGTTTACATATTTTTTTAAATCAAGAAGTATATTAGTCGCTTTTTTTACCTGACTATCAAGTCCGACTGTAAAAAGCATAATAAAGAAAAGAACAGCCCACAGCTGGGGAAGAGGAAGCTTAGAGACAGCCTCAGGGTACACAATGAAGGCTATTCCGGGTCCTTAAAGGAACAATCAAATGTCAGGTATTTTTAAATGGCATGGTACTTCAAATTCTAAAATTTTTAAGCCAGTGAAATATAAGTCCTTTAAAGAATACAAATCAGGAGCAGAGCATACACGGACCCCTTAAGCATCAGAGGTGGGATTAGGTATCATCGAGGTGTGAAAAATCCAAGCCGAGCGGTCACACCTGCTCCTTTTCATGATCGGGAAATAACGGGATATTTCGTCGATATTTCAGCGTAAATTGATGGCCTAACAATTAGTATGAAAAACTACACTTAGCATTTGACTTAATGATAGTCTTTTTTTGTTGACAAGGTCATTGTATTGACATAAAACTTACGAAATAATGTTTTAAAACAAGACTGCTGATATTCTTGTTTCATTAACTTTTTTGTTAGTAACGTACATCGTTTTAGAAAGTGTTCAACCTTCTTTTGCGTATTGAATCAACTGAGAGATACATTTATAAACCCCGTATGCGGGTGATATAGGTATTTTGCTGCATAAATAAGTAATGTTGACGATGAAAATAGTCCATCACTAAAAGTGGAGCCCTCAACCGGTAGATAGTCTCTATATAATGAAGGACTTCTCGAATGGGACTTCAAACAACATATAATTAATCAATCAATCTAACAAAGTTAAATTACATAGTTATGCTTTATCTGAGATCAAAATATTATAATTTTGAAATTAATGTAAAAGCAGAAAAATATGAAGCAGAAAAATTGGCTAGATGGCGAACATTACCGCTTTTAACAACTTTATCGATTGGAACACCGGCTTCTTCCGCCATGAAACCAAGCGTTACGAATACCACACATCCGGCAAAAACGCTTGTCACTACGTCAACAACAGGAAGAATCATGGCGTCTCTGTAAGGCAATTAAAAAGAGAATTAAAAAGACATACACATTTTAAAAATATTTTCCATGTATCTTATATTATATTCATTTTGAATCCATTATTCTTGATAACTAGAAATAAAACCTAAAAAACCTATAAAAAAATAGACATTTTTATACAAATTCATACTTGACAAATGCTTTAAATTTGGCATCTTATTTAAAAATCCAAATTTTGATTTGATCACCAAAATAGTGTCTTGCATGTGCAATTCGTTCTTTGTTTGATTTGTCAATCGTTCTTCACACAAGTTGTCCCTGAGGAAATTTGTTCCTCAAATGATTGCAACATTTTTAAAGAGCACTTCAATTTATATAATATTATTGTGGTTTTAAAGGGTAATGATAAACGTTATTGAGTGTTATTTTTTGCTCTTTTTATTTGTTCTAATGAAAGAAGTAAGATATATTAGAATTCACCTGAAGACGTTGTTATTAAAAGAATTATAGCTTGCCAAGGTAGCAATGCCTCCCCATCCCAGTCCCGCGGAGTAAAACATCTGCACTGCAGCATCACACCACACCTTAACGAAACAAGTGACGAAAAACATAAAATACTGAATTCCTACCAAAGTTCTTTTAAGCAAAACATATCATACGACACCTAATCGAGGAAAGTTACCAAGACATAAATTTGGAGATAATAAACAGTGTTCATGCTTACAGCTCTTTTAAAAAATACAAATCGGAAGCACGGTAGATATGGGCCTTCAAAAATATCAGAGGCGGGATCATGTGCCGTGGAGGAGTGAGCATCTTCAATCAAATGATCATATCCGCCGTATGCTCATACCACGACCGAGTACACAGAATTTTTTTAAAATAATGTCAGTGTGTACATGTTAATAATTGCCAAACAACATGAACAATTAGTATGAAAAATGTCTGTAAGCATTTGACCAAAAGATAGATTAAACAAGTGTATTGACTTGAGAAGTTTTGGAACGATGACTTCAAATGAGTCTTTGATATTCTTATTCTACATTCCCTTGCCTCATAAGTTCATATGTTAATGATATGATTTTATGGTACGGAGCAAGAAAGGTTGTCAATAGAAAAAATGAAGTCGTCCTTTTTATCGTGAAGTTTTGTTTTCATATCATCATTAAGGTCTTTTTAAGTAAAATACCCAAAGATATCTAATGTCAAGTTTACTTGGATACATATCGAATTGACATATTAGTATGAATAAAAGTAACTATAACTTGTTAATTGATATTGCGCCGTCGATATATCTTATTGTCATGTTGAAGGTAACAGCAAAAAATTCATTTTACGGAGATGTTCTTGAATAACATATCCTTCGTAGAAGTAATAGAAAAAAAAGGTTTGCAAACAAGTGGATCAACTATGTACTAAAAAGTAGATTGCTATCATAACATTGATATACTCTTATGAATTCATCATTTTTTTCGATATGACATAGCATGCTTAGCAGCAGTACACTTATTTCCAACAAATGATCATTTAGTTCTTGAATAAATGATAGATGTTAATTTTTTAGAGTGTCTTTTGCACGAAAGTTACAAGTACAAGTTACAAGTACATATGTAATATTATACTTAAATATACACTACATTTGAACGAAATCATCCGTAATTTACATTGAATCTAAGTAGATCTTCCCAGCGTGGAATCAGAAACACTTCTAGACCTTTTGCTGCTCCATCAATATTAAATGTCAGCCCTCTAATAAACAGAATCAACAGGAATAGGTACGGTACGGTGGCAGCCACGTATACAACCTGTAAAAATATAAAATGTTTATTTAGGATCATATTCCTCCTTTTATTAAGTTTTCACATGGTTTGATTTTTGCGAGATTCTTAAAAGGAGTAACAATCGAACAACGCACATTTTCGCAGAATTGAATTTTCCTTCAACATTGTATTGTTTAATAACACATTAACATTTTTATAAATACAAAAAACCGTTTACCATGATACAGTAACTTGGCGACATTGCATTAATCAATAAAAGAAGAAAAATAACTGATTATTGTTTTTAAACATGCACAAATAGACATTAAATCTGTCTCAGAAATGGTTTAGGCAAATGATTCCTTCTATAGCATAACTTTTCCTTAATCTAAATCACGTTTGTAATTAAAAATATGATATACTACATGTACTATAGTTTTATAACACAGGCCAAAATACACTCTTGTAATACCTTTCCTGAAGTCTTGATTCCTTTGAATAAACACAAGAAAACGGCTAACCAGGCTGCCAGCAGACATAACAGAAGTTGCCAGCGGACAGTCCCTGGGTTACCAATGCCATCAGAGATATCAAGGACATTTCCCCTGAAAATTTTCATAAGAAGTTTCTTTACAGATTTTTACAGTGATAATTTAATCCAAAAGCGTATAATTTGATTTTGAACACGGGTTTTATATTAATATTCAATTATCGGAGATAAATACCGACAAGGAAAACCACACATGCATCAATTTAAGAAAAGAACCAGACAAGATTTAGCAGTGTTAAATCATTTTCTCTCTTATGAAGAATAAGATATATCAAAGAAATTGTCAAAAAATACTTTAACATCTTTAAACAAATGAAATTCTCCATAATCACAAATTGTGTGATTTCTAAAATGTCAAAGTTAAAGTTAAAATATTTTTTCCTAAGAAAACAAGCACTTTATTTAGAGAGAGAGATGCACGGAACGTTTGCCTAAGAACCATAATGTAATTGAAACGCCATATATTCTAACAAGGATAACACAATTTGTTTTTCAATTTTTATCAAATGCTTAAATTGAACCTTAAACTATGGACAAGAATTTTAAGTGTCAACAATGAGAACAATTGAATTCCGTTCAATTTTAATTCAGTTCAACCATCTTTTGAAAAATTGAAATATTCAAAGTATTGCACGTGATAACGTTCCTGTATCAAGTGGAAACTTTAACAATGGACCCAATTTTAAGCGCCATTTTGACGTAACACCTGTTGTTTTTTCCTTCATTTAAATTGATAATGAATTGGTTTATATATTATATCCTTTTAAAATTTGCTGAATATAGCTCTTTTGATAATTGGATGTCTTTTCCCCAGAAAAGCAATATTAATATTAAAGGCACAATTAAGGTACCATTAAAACTGACAAGCTTGTTTCCGTTATTGTCACTTTAAGATAAAAACTTCTGAAGAGTCGACTATTCAACTCAATAAGGGCAAGCTATTAATTAATAAACATTTTGAGTTAAAATTTCCTTTAATACTATTATATACACTAGATATGTGTTAATTGTCGATATTTACTTCCGCAATCAAGAAATTCTCATTCAGAATCTACAGTTTGTTTGAAATACATCAAATATTGAAACTACACGTTTCAAAGAAATATATCAGTCAAATTTTCAAGCCTATATTAACACTAATATAACATGGCTCTTTGATAAGTATAGTCTTGACTTATCTTTTGTTCTCAAATAAAATAATGTGATTTTAATCAAAACTTGAACACTACTTACTTATTTATCATAATACTTACGTCCAGAATTCCTCTGCAGATGAAGGAAGTGTGATGTTAACATTCTCATCTTTAGTTAAATGTGTGGAATTTGGCAAACTCGAGTTTATCCCACGTAGCTCACAGAACTCGGTATTCCAGTTATTGTCACAACTTGTCCATGGAAGTTTGGGGAAGAAAGACATTCCAAAATAATACAGGGCCCAGGCCAAGATGACGTTGTAGTAGGTACTAACAATCCCCGTCAATACGACCATTCCATGACCTATTCCTGGGAAAATTTTAAAAAATATTAAATGTCTAAATAAATACATAGAGGATTTTTAATGTTTTGAAGTTGAATATTGAATTCATTATATGAGTGGGACATATTTTTTTGTGGATATTTTCAAGAGTGCGAAGCAGGAGTAAAAATATGAAAAAAATCCTGTCCCTCGAATGAAATAAAGTTCAAATTCAACTACAAAACATTGAATTTTCTGTTTATTACATTTTCTTTGATTTTTCCTTTGCCTATGTCTTAATTGTAGTCTTGCAGTCTTAGGCTTATGAGACGTCATAAGCAAAGTGAAAAACATTGTAAACATGAATTTCAGCAACATATTTGCGAAAGAACTTTATTCGGTTATTACCAAAATTTGCCCCCCAAATCAAACTTTGATGGAGATATATTTAATTAAGTTCTTAAACAGGGGAGTATATGCTGACTTCAAAGCACTGAATATTTTCATAAGTAATGACGCCATATGCACGTAATGACGTCACAAACATGACGTAAATTTCAGTTTTCTATGAAATTTACAGAAAAATGTACATATTTCATCGATATTTTGAGTAAAAGTCACCGAGCGCATGTGTGTTCAGGATCAATATTTTGATATAATGTGTAGAATGAAAATATCAATGAAATATGTCAATATTGTTCCTGAACAAACTTGCGCTCTATAAATTTTAAAACTAAAATTGTTGAAAATTTGTCCATTTTGTCCTCTTTCTGAAAAAGAATATAAAATCGGACTAGTTTGTGACATCATAAAAACAACAATTGTGAATACACTGCTTTGACACTATAATATTTTCTGTTAATTTATATTTCTCATACAATTTATTGAATTCAGCACATTTCAGGAAGGTTTCAAAATTTGACTTTTGTGGGGGCAAATATATGCAATATACCGCATATAGTCCTTTTCGCAGTCTTTATCTCTGTCAGAATGCTTTATTAACTCAACAAAATATTACTTAACAAATATTGAAATCAAGAATTTTCTCACACTTCTGATCTTTGTCACACTGTTAAAGGATATCATTTTGATATCCTTTCACACTGTGACGAAGAAGGATATGGAGATAACGAACAATATTCAATATCAAAGTCCATAAAACAATAAAAAATGGGAGCAGAGCAAACATGGACCTCCGAAACATCAGAGGTGAGATCAGGTGCCATGGAGGAGTGAGCATCCCCTGCTGACTGGTCACATCCGCCGTGAGCTCCTTGTCCTGATCATTTTTATTCGATGAATAAATTACAGTATTTCACTGTTAAAAATGCAATAAACATGTTTTTAATCTGTCATTTGCTGACTATTATCAAATTGATACAGCAAAAAATAAAGTTTATAAACAAATTTGAGACTGATTTTGATTATTTGAGTAAAATATCATAGAGCTTATACTCAGTATACTTACACAAGTAAGTCTCAACAATATTTCAATGTTTCAAAATTAAAACTAACAAATATATTTGTACATGCAGTTGTCCTATCTTCGAATTCTCTGTTTTGTACCTTTTAATAGCGGACAACAAATCCATACCCTTCCAGGTCCCAGATTAGAATACTGGGAAAAAGTCATCTCCAAGAACATCATTGGCATTGCACACAGGAACATGAATATGAAATATGGAATGAGGAAAGCTCCTGGAATTAAAAAAGTTTATATTTTCAGGTGAAAAAAAACTAGATACTTTAGCAATGAACATTTGGTGTTAGATATATGCTTGCAACAAAAGGCGTAATAAAATTTAAAAAAAAAACATTCGGAAATATACTAGTATCTTTTACAGAATTTTGTTAGTGCAAAAGCTTAACCCCTTCTCTACCGCATCGGTCAATATGACCGATAGCGCGTTAAAACACGACATCGCGATAACAGGACCTCTGTATATTTTTAATAATAGCATTAAGGTATATAAATTATATATCATCTTTTAGGAAATTATCTCTACTTTCAGACCCTGTAAAAATTTTGAGCCTTATTAATCGGTAATGAATAGATTTTACGTTTTGAAGACATTCATGACTTTTTGAAAATGACGCAATTTTCCAAAGCAAGGACGAATATCCTGACGATAGGTATATTTTTTCCTGATTAAATCATTTAAATAAAACTAATATATTTAAAAAGGATATTTTCTCTGCTTTTAAAATATGTAAAAATTATTGCTTTTACTTTTAAATATTTTGTTAAAACAAGAATTTTCTTCCACGCATGTGATTTTTCTGGGTTTTATTCGTAATATTTAAATTAAACGCAGTTTTACCTTTATTTCTGTGTTGAAATAGGGAAAACAAAATACAGCTGGTAAAAGTAGAGAAAATTTCCATTTCAACAAGCCTTCACTGGTCTCTTTATTTTCGGTATTTTCTGAATTACCATAGTTTGAATTTTGAACCTCCGCGTAATTTTTGTAGAAAATTGAATGTAGTCAATATTTAACGTCAAGGTCGTTTTCGTTGCGCCTCATTCGGAACAACATGTTTAGTACGTGTACTATTATATTTAATTAAATTTAAATAGATGCATTATTTTAAAAAAATGGTTTAAAATAACAGTAATTATCTTTACACCTTTAGAGAAATATAGTACATATGTATTTTTGTTTATTTATGCAATGTGCAATAAGTTTATTCAGTGTTGATAAAAAAAAAATGTTTGATTCCTAAAGGTCTACGTCAAAAAAATAAGATTTATTGCTGTTTGCTTTAAAATATATTCTTAATATAAAATACAATTAAACATATACTGACATGAAATTAAAAAAACTTTGAAACACAATGATTTAATACAAAATCTCGCATTTACACGACTCATTACGGTATGAGTTGATTTTATTCGAGATTAACACGTGTTTCCGCTGTAGCAGTAAACAACAACACCATGGATTTTCCTGATTATTTTACGATGGAGAACACGTCAATTCATCAGATATGACGGGTCTTTTCTTTGGCATTAGATGTGAGTAAGTATTGATTGAAAAGTTTAAAAGTATTGTAGAGTACATTGACTGAAATGAAAAGACATTATAGACTACCAAGGACCTATATATACTATAGTAGTAGACTGGACCCTGGCTACACATGTACATGTAAATGAAGCCGTTCGCTGGTTTGACATCGTCGGTAACCCAAAAATGATACTTTTCGGTTCTTTCAACGATCACAAAAACTCTTTTTTCCGATGACAAAATTGTTTACAATACGATGTCACTGTTTTCTCAATATGGAATCTGAATACTGTGTTGACTGATCAATAAAATATTTTTGTTCGATGTACTCCCTCCCCTCCGATCCACATTTTCAAGATGGGAGGTAGGTGGTTAATTTTCGTGTGGTTTACACTGCTGAAAAGTTGATAACTGTCATGAAATCACAGATTTCTTAGCAGTACACATTTAACATGTTTGTTAGCTACACAAGTTTATTGTTATAAAAACTTTCAGTCAAAAAGCATCCTATAGAAATTATACATCTTTGCTTTAAAATGAAACAATTTTAGTAAATTTAAAAAGAAAAATAAAAGTTTACAGTGCTGAAAAAATAATTGGCGTGGATAAGTATGATTGCTTCTCATTGTGTGAAACAGTTACCAATCGGTTATCCTGTTGGCCATAGCTGACCTCCTTTATAATTTCATTCAAGAAATAATTGTGTGGTCACTCATTAATAGCCCCCAAACTTTAAAAAATTTGAAATTTGGTGAGTGATTTTTACATGCATTGTATTCAGAAGAGTTCAAAGTTTAATAATATTGTGATAAAATAGCTTAATTAAGCTATTCCGAATAGCTTAATAAAGCTATATAGCTAAATCAAGCTATATAGCTTAATCAAGACTTTGTGCCGGACCTGTCAGAGTACATCAAACAAATCAATTTTTGTATTGTGGGCCTGAACATCCAAACCGTGTTTTGCGATGATGGATTCGAATAAGTTTGACTTATTTTTGTGTTGTTTTTGAAGTGGGTAAGTTTTCTTGACCACCTCTAAGTACATTCAAAGAAAAATGAAACATGACATAATTAACACAAACACATAATTTATTTTAGCACGTGTAGTGTGCTGGTACCATTTAGGCTTCAGAACTTTCATCTATGAAGACCCACTTGCTAATGGCCACCATGCACAGAAAAGACCATGATGTGGAGGACATAGGTGCTTAGTTATTAGTAAGTCAATTTTATTGCAGTCAAAATTCCTCATTGCCACTGGACGGCTATTAGTCAACACTCCCAGGTACATGAGTAGCCGGACTGGCGCAGTGGTTAGAGCCTCTGCCCTATAGTCACGAAGTAAGGAGTTGATCCTTACATCGCATGTTCGAATCTTACTATGAGTCATGGAGACCTGTTCTTCTGACACTATAAAAATATCTTATCTTATATTATACTTATATAACCCAATTAAGGTCCCTTGTCGCAGTAGGTGCTGGCATGAAAAAGATCCCTCACAGCTCAATAGCTGTAAGTGCCGAGTATAAAACAAAATTTGCATCTGTCCACCGACAAGTGGTGGCGTCTCCATCTGAGAGAGAAATTCTTGAGAGAGACATTTAATAACATACAAACAAACCCATATATATAAACACCTTGTCCCAGGGATTTTTCTCTGAAGTAACAGTTTTCAGTCCAACATGCTCTTTCTCTTAACAACCCTTACAACAGAAACTAAAAAAGGATACTTCATGAATTTGATAAAATAATGGTTAATTATGCTATTTTTTAAAATTTATAATTGATTAACCTTGATTGTTTAGTATAAGGCTTGCAATATTTCAGTCATAATACATTGACTTCCCCAAACCATTTAACTACAAGTATGACAAAATATGACATACATAATATAATATATATGATATGCTTTATAAAGACTTTTTAACAATGTTATATCAATTTGCCAATTGTAGATTTCTGTATAAACTGAATTATCTGATTAAAACTACATATTGGATTAGAAAAGCTTTTTCAAAACTTTTTTTTTAAAATTTGTTACAGAAGTCGGGACAGAATACATTTAGAAACTGATCATGCCTTGGTCAAATCAAAGGAGTTCCCTCAGAGAGATGGCAGAGAGTTCATTCAACATGAAGATGATGTGCACATAATGTAATCTGGAATCTAAAGTTAGAGATAAAAACCTGCAAACTTACTAGCAAATAAGCCTGTCTGCTTGTTAATTATTCTTTGCCGGACACTTCACTTTTAGGAATGCTCTTTATTTCTATCAATGATGCAAGTGGTTATTCAAGATCATGCCATGTGATATAAGGAATTCCGACTTTTGACAGCATAAGTCAAGGGTTTGTGAGAAGAGTAGCAAATACTAAAGAAATCCTTGGATACTGAAATTCAGTCATTGTATGCCACATAAACTGGATGAGTGAAAGATTGTATCTGAAGTTCTGTGCTTGTCCATCTTTGCTGTTTTTTCATATGCTTATAAAATGACAAAAGTTGTTTTAACAAGTGACCCAGTAAAGACTTGAAAATGTAAAATAATTCTTGTAAGAAAAGAAAAATTGTAAATGTTTTCTTATACAATGTATTCTAGATGACAAAGAATGTGTTTGACTAAGTTTTTGAAAATGACAAAATAAATTCTCTTTTGTGTAATTAAAAAATGATAATGGTTGCAATACATGTTTACCTTAATATGATTTTAATAGTATTTGTCACTAAGATTGAAATACTTGAGAACATATTTTACAAATTTTGTTCCAGTTTACTTAAGTCAGAGATATATTTTTTGAATGACAACCAAGATTTCAAAAAAAGAAAAAACAAAGTAAAACAAAACTATTCACTTTTGTGATATCTCTGTTGATTTTGTTGTTTACAATTTTATGTGTCAGTTATTGGACAATATGTCCATAATAATTGCAGCATTTCAAATTTGATATATACATACAATTTAAGGCAGATTTCTGTACTGATATGACCTTGACCCCCAAAGAACAGAAATTTCAGGCTCAATACTTAAGACAATTATTTGTTGGATGTTTTATAAATTATTTGACGTTATATCTTACAAACGATACCATGGAAAACTGTCTAGAATAAGAAATAAGAAACATATAAAGCCAAAAAATTGAATATTGTTGTTGCTTAGCAACCATTTAAAGGTCATTTAACACAAATTTGAACAAAAATAATATGTGGATATTGCAATACAGTATGATGCCTTCTAAAGTGTAAATTCAGAATTTTCTTCTTTAGCATCCATTGTTACAAATTTTAGCAAGAAAGATGAAAAGTTTTGGGAAAAAATTCTAAAATTATGCACTTATTTGACCTTTGACCTCCAAAAAAATGAATCTGATGAGGTCAAACTTTCAGACAATTATCTGATGTATATTATTTCAGTATCATTACCCTACATTTGACTTTACAATGTAATGGAATGCATAAATGTGTGTGGGATGAGCAAAAAACAAGAAATACTGCCTGAAAATTGAAGAATACTCCGTTGCTTAGTAACCTCTTTAAAGTCATTATTTGCAGTATTGAAAAAAAAGTTTATGTGATTAATGTAGTACAGGATAATGCCCTTTTGTGGGTTTATTTTGAATTTCCTATTTCAATGTGTATCACTGTTAATTTTTAACTTGAAAATTAAAATGTGTCAAAAAATGCAATAAAATTCTGCACTAATTTGACCTTTGACCTCAATTTCCACTAGTAAGGTCAGTCGTGAGGTACCTAGATAGTTATGAAATATCATCTCCAGAAAATTCCCTACAAAATGGTATACATTATACCTAGATTACTCTTTGAATAAAAAAGTTATAAATTGATTTATAAGGATATGTCAAAAGGTTTGCAAAAACGCTGAAAATGTGCCGGTGTTGTATAGTAGTTTTTCCCCCATAGTAGCTTTTCCCCCCGGAAATTCCTGTATTCATTCTATTTATACAACAGGTAAAATTGAGTTGAGGTTTATATGAAGGTTTTAAGGGAATCGAGAAAAAAACAAAAAAAAATGACAATTTTTTTTTTTATATTTTATAATGAAATTTTCACTGTTAGTTGGATGTGATGTACAAACATAAAAGATGGAAGGATAGTGACCAATAAATCTCACTGTAATACTATAGCAATAATGAGGAAAAATTATTTACTGAAGTGATGATAACTTTGACACTGGAGATCAATTAAATCTCAATTAGAGATCAATAGAAATTGTACTTTATATTGACATAATATAATAATTTAATTAATCTACACATCTGGTGAAAATATTCATAGAAACACTTTTAGCACTATCAAAATATGTATATTGGATTTTGAAAACATAGTTACATAAAATAAAGATGCACAAATTAAGTCTATTCATTTTATTTCAACATAATGTACCAGCCTTGTTACTCATATAGGATTACGTTTGAAACACTGAAGCATTAATACAAAGAATACACTGTTGCTTCTTTAATTAGAAAAAAAAACAAATTTCCTGTAGATATAAAATAAAATTTTTCGTCTTATATAAAATATGCTAAGAATAGCTGTATCCATTTATGATTATGTCTTTTGACGATTTCTTTTTATTTTATCACATACTGAAGGTCAAACAACTTTAACTGCACATAACATCTTGGATCTTCTATTAAATACATTGTCAATGTATACATTAATACAAACACGAATTGAAATTAGAGACAAACTTAATTTCTAGTATTTATCGTGATATATTTATTTGAACTTATGCATTTATTAAAAATATTAAGGTTTCAAATAATGAACTTTAAAAAAAGCATTGCAAACAAGGTACAAACATTAATGTTGTAAATATAAACAATATCATTACTATGGCACTCTATTGATATCAATATCAATATTGGCGGGTGTGACCGATCATTTGGGGATGCTCACTCCTCCATCGCACCTGATCCCACCTCTGATGTTTCGGAGGTCCGTGTTTGTTCTGCTCTTGTTTTGTACTGTTTTATGGACTTTGAGCGTGAATACTGTTCGTTATCTCCATATCCTTCTTCATGTACAAGCATAATTTGAAAAATTAAACATATTTATTCAAAAGAAAAAATGGATTTTAATCACTAGCCTGCTTAAAACACACAAAAAGCTAAGAATATCACCTAAGATAAGAAAAAGATATTGAAACGTTGATGAAATTGATGATATAATAATTAATTTTGTTTATGTAATTACAACACCCTCGCTCCCTTTCTCATCCACTCCATCTCTGTATGAGATTTACTCAGGATTACTTTCTTATAATGTATCATTCATATTTCTCTTTTTTCCTTTTGAATCAATTTTGTTATTTTCAAGTACGTAATAGTTTAAAGGAAATCTTGGCAGAGTATTTGCATAGATATCCTGATCGTTTTTATTTGAAATTCCTGCCTGTGTCTTTTGTTTTGAATACTTTCCGGTGTTTCCTTTATTATTTCCTTTAGTTTTTGGAGAAGTGCTTGGATTAAGTGCAAGTGTAATGTAGCTATCTCTAGAGTCATACGTCTTATCAGATACACCCTCTTCCTCTCCATCGCAAATGACTTCCTTGATGTCATTGGATGAAGGAGTCACGTGGTTTTGTCTGAGAGCTAACGATACATAACTGTCATGAGAGTCTTCCGTCTGGCTAGGGATAACAGCGCCACCTTGATCGTAGATTTCTTCTTCCTCTGTGACATTGACTCTGGAAACAACATTAAATCTGTTGAAGCTCAGCAAGTTGTAGTTGTTTGAGGCCCTTGTCATTTGAGAGTAGTCTTCTTGATCCTCCTCTGATTCACGTCTTGCATCATCGTTTTCGACTCGATTTGTCCCTAATTCTTAAAAAAATATTGTATTTAAAGAAACATATCTTGAATATTACCATTATTTAAAATTTATTCTATGTTATTTCAGTTTTGAGAGGTGGAAGTATTTCGAATGTGAAGGCTAAATAATCCTTCAAGACAGAATATTCAAATTCAGTTCAGCTGTGATAATTAAAATGTCAACTACATATCCATCGAGATATTTCAAACCTAATGATTGAAAAAAAATCGGCCCTAGATACTATGAAGCTTAATTTTCATTTTGCATCTGTAGACGACAGAAAATCCATTGTTCTCTTATAGAACATTTTATTTTCAATTATATAACTTAAAAATAAAGAGGATTGAAAAGCTATAGGATTTAATAGTAAAATTTACTTTTTACTTCTACGATTTGAAATATATTGAATTTTTGCCTTACAAAGAATCAAATACATATTTCTGCCATGCGGTCAGTTTGTGACATGAATTTTCTTAAGTTTCGTGATTCTTTATGTTTATATAATATAATTTCATTATGATTGTATTTTTACAACTTAATGCAGCTTAAGTTTATACTATGAAATACATGTGAAAACTCTTATTTCATCTAAAGCACTTTTAAAACATTGTTGTTTTGAATATGTTGAAGACAAAATTTTATAAGTGGCATAACGAAACTGAAGTTGTAGAGAATTTACTTTTTTAATTCTTAAGAAAACATAAATTTTTGTGTATTCCAATATTTATTTTTTATAGGTAACATATTTTTGGTTGTTTTTATTCCAAAGCGAACATATACTTACTTGTCAAATACTGGCGTAGAAACTTTAATCTGTAATGTGAGATATGTTAAAATCCAGAAGAAGCCAAATTTTATTTTATGAAAGCAAGTAAATTCCCATAAAAATAATTATCTATTTTATCTAACGCAAAATATATATCTTGTTAAACGAAAAACGATGCATACATGTACATGTATATAACGAATAAGTTAAAATCATGATAATCATCAATTAACCTTTATCTAATTTTGGCTTTATTAGCACAACTTTTCATGGGCTTTCTGTCACTTATTACGCCTGAAGACATTTTTATTTGTCTGCTAACATGCTTCCAAATTCTTAACTGATATTGAAACTAACCTGTCATTGTAAAGAAAGGCAATGATGACTAGGATAGACCCAACACCAAGAAATACTGCAATTGCAACAGCGCTAACTGTACTGATAACGTATGACTGCTCATCTATGTCAATGCTCTCTGTATCTGAGTATAAACGATTTATAAATTGTAACGAGTATCAACAAACTTCTTTTTTAACATAGTAATTTTTTTTCGTAACACAGGCAAAAGACGTGAGAGCTCTCTTAAAAATATTATTAATATTTTTGTTCAGTTTTGTAACCTTTTTTGTTTATTTTTTGTTTAGTTTATAAAACAAAAGATTTCAAGTTCACAACACTATATTGTTAAAAGCACTATTATTTGAACGAGTACAGAAATAAATTTCTGCTACATACCACTTGGCGTTGGCATTTTGTAGAGCACAGAAATGTGAAAAACAAGCAAGAACGTGGATATAAGGAATAACTGTATAGTTTGTTGGGTTTGCTAGGGACATCAACGACAGTTTAAAACATGGGATAATTCATGCATGACGGGACTTGTTATTCACTTTTTTATATGAAAAAATATTAATAAAAATTTACAAAATGCTGTCTTAAGATTTAAATACATGAGAGAGGCCTCCTCTGTCAATTCCCAAAGTTTCCTGCCATAGGAATTCAGGTTCAGTTAAAGACAGCTACATAAGATTGAAATGCATATCAAGCATTGACCTTTTCATTGACGAAAATTGTAAATAACTTTTTATTCGCGAGAACTATATTTTGGCATCATTCTCGCGTATAATAGTATTCCCCAAGATTATATACAGAATTAAAAACAATTCGTTAATAAAGAGTCTGTCAATAGTCGACTATCTCGCGAAAATAAGACGAAAATTTAGTAACTACAATATATTTAATTTTAATTTAATGCGAGGTTTAAATCAAACCTAAGCGCGAATCTGCAGCTGGAATTTTGCCATTATGTTATACATGAAACAAAGGCAACACAAAGCGGAGTATCCCCTAAAAAAGAGCAAAACGACATGATATATTTCCGTTTCTATCACTTCCATTATGTCTGCACTATCCTCTTTCCCTTCCACATACATGTACATGCACAAGTTCGATGTTTTATCCCCCAATTTTAATGAGGAAATATTGACATAGACAAAACAGTGTTCATCAAACGTGTGGTTTCTGAAAATTGACATACAATAAAAAGTGACAGACTGATACCTTATCAAAACTCTTATCACATGTACTTCATCATATGAGTTTGTGCTGTTTTTCTTTGTATCAATTAAGGAATTAAGTTAAACTATAATTGATCAAAGGAAAGGATGAAGATAATTAACAATGATCGTTCTAAAAAGTCCTAGGCATAATATTCATAAGTCAAATTGTTAAGATTCCAATATTAACTATAAGTGTTCAATATTACTGTCTGAATTACTCGTTTAGGATACTTTTTCATATTTAAAATATCTAATGTTAATAAACTTTCCTTTCGGGGAAGCATACACAATCTGCATGGAAGTTATATTTAAATTTTTATTAACTTAAAACGTTATTGAAATATATAAGTGAAACAAATGGATATAACGAAAAATTTTCAAGATCAAATCCATTAAACACTACAAAATAGGAGCAGAGCAAACACGTACCTCCAAAATATCGGAGGTGGGATCAAGTGCAATGCAGGAGTGAGCATCCCCTGTATACATCATACATGTATCTTTAAATGTTTTTGTTCAAAAAAAATTATTAAATACTAAAATGATGCTTTAAAACTATACATGTACATTTAAAGTGTCGATGCTTCAATTTAGTAGAAATGTATAAATGAAATAAAAAAATCCATGGAACAGCTTTCGTCAGATATTTTAAACATCAAAACCTTATAAGTTATTTTACTTTTTTAAAAATTCTTACCATTTGGATTGTTAGTGTTGTTACTGCACCCTGTCTTTCTGTCACAGTACTGATCAGTGGTACAGTGACACTTTTCTAAACAGCCAAATCCATAAGAACCATCAGGACAGTGTCCCCCCGAACAGTTAACACCATATGTACCTACTTCACAAGCTGTAACACCAATGATGTATATCTTAAGTGATGATTGAGTGATGATAATTCTTTTTTTTCTCTGTATCCTAATCTTATTTTTCCACACTTTTTAAACACTAGTAAATATGAAACTGAATTTGGTGAGTCTTTCCTGATAGCTCAAAAACAACTTTTGACTAAAATTGTTCTGCTTCAGTTGATTTGTAGACAGAAATACGTTTTTTTCATTTTAAAGGGGAACCTGGGATTACACACTGGTAAAGGACTAGCTCCTGCTATACCCTCAAATATTTTGCTATATATTCGTTAAATGTTTTCAGTTGTGACATTTGTGACTTAGACTTCTTGTATACACCCTTTTCAAATTGATTTAAATAATCTACTTGTCAATGGCAGTAAACAGCGCAAAGCTACCTACTACAAGAACAATAAAAGATAATTGAATTAGGTATTATATATTTTTATTTACTTTTAAAAAGTCAACTTACGTTTGCAGTTATAGCCTTGTTGTTGATAATTTGTGCAACATCTCAGCTTTTTACTTCAAATGAACATAGAATGAAATGAATAGCATCTTTCATTCAATATAATTCACTTGACAAAACACTTTCAACAATGTTTGTGAAATGTAATTACTTTTTATCCTTGCAAACTCCAGGTCCTTCAATGAGTCCAGTGATCACTGCAAAAAAATTGTACTTCAAATTAAAAAAAAATTAGCATGGATGAGTCTTACTTATTGTGGTATTTTAACATTTTATTTAAAATTTCCTTTTGGATCTGATATGTTCTATATCTAATTAGAAGTATCTGTCGAGACTGGATTGTACTTATAACAAAAGAAAAGTCGCAGATGGACTTGAAACTTTGCATCAGCATCCCCTCAGGTGCAATCATTTATTTTGACGATTTAAGAAACAGGCTATCAGTTGTTCTATACAAAGTTTCAGTCTGCAATCACGACTTTTGATATTAAGATTTAAATAAAATTATCAATCAGACATGAAAGGAAATTGAGTGAATTTAACGAACCCAATACTACTCTTTTTCAGCTTATTCGGGGTCTTTTAAATATATTCATCGGTATTGTTAGCAATTTAAACTAATGAGAATTTCAGGCCCGAGAATATAAGATTATCCTTAAATTAACGTCATCTGAAATTCCCTACAAATTAAAAGGATAAAGGTTCACACTCTTAAAAAAGTTTTACTTGGTAGTCATTTTTTACTTGAAATAACAAAGATAAGTAATAGATAATTACTAAGAATTTACTTAAAATTTTAAATCAATTACTGAAATATATGTCAATTACTAAATTTAAATGTTTTACTTGATTTTAAAGAATTGTTTTACTTACACACTAAAAAGTTTTACTTAGTAATTTATATTCACTTAAATTTGTGTATATAAGTAATAACATTACTTGGTCTTTACTTACTTTTTAGCAAACAAAGACATTTTATTTAGTGAATCTACATTTGTGATTGTTGATGCATGGTTTTGTAAATTTGAGCCATTTGGATATCCATATAATATTGACTAATGATTTATTTTTTTTTTATAAAATTACAAAGCTGTTTCTTAACATAAATAAGGGGTCCCGGCCCTCTGCTATAGATTTTGAAAATTTGAAATTTGTAAAATTTATTTTCATAAACAACAATAGCATTAGAGCCACATGGAAAATAGTTTGAAGCATGAAGCGCAGCTTATTTTCTCAGAAATGATTTTTATGTCAGATCATGAAGAAATTGAACACAGAGACAGAAAGATTAACGATGTTTTATCACAACATTCAATTTAATATATGAGGTGCAAATAAAAATAATACTTAGTATCATACCTATTAAAATCATGTTTGAAAACATCATGAAGCGATGCTTCCTAAGTCAGAAAATCGCTTTCTGTTGTATTTGGATGTAAGATAAAATACATCTGTGAGGAGGAGTTATGTTTCTTCTAAATATTTCTTCATGTGAAAAAAGTCATACTAATAAAATTGCTGTATTAAGTACTTGAAAAATTCAACCATTTTAAAGTGGTCCCTAAAAAATACAACTTATTTAATTTATGAGACTTTTGATGTTGGATTTAAATGTTTTATTGTTAAATATGAAAAAACAATTACAAAAAATAAGCAAAAGAAATAGAAAGTAGTGTTTCCATCTTGCGTAGATGTCCCCTGATTGCCTACTCAGATTTCTCAATAAGGGAAATATGATCAAGAAAATTATGAACAGTATTCACATTTTGAACAAGGTATCTGAGAGTCGATACCTTGCAGTGTTTCCAGTTAATAATGTGGATTTTATTAAATATGATAAGTAATTCATTTACTTAATTCATTTACTTAGTATTCTTTTAAGTAATAATATTCTAGATTTTAATAAATTTCGGTATAACATTTGCTTAAAATTTAGTAAGTAGAAAGCATATTATCTCTAAATCAAGTAATAATAATTTACCAAAATTGAGTAGTTTATTTACCATTTAAGTAATATAATTCCTATTGTTTAAGTAATTCTATTGATACTTACATGTAGTCAATCATTTTATAAGTAAATGAATTCATTCTTATTACTAATTATGTTTACAATTACTAACCATGCATATGATAGTCATTTACTTGCTATTCTGACTATATGGATTACTAATAGTCACTAGTTTGTCTTAATCTAATATCTTATTTTAAAAACAACAAGTAAAACTTTTATTAAGTGCATCATTGTGTACTTAAAGTTGATTAACATTTATATATTCGTCCTTGTGTAAATAACGTTGTTCTTCTTGCTAGACCTGTGGCAACCATCAAATAAATTTTAACTCTGCTCTTTTGATGCTTACCTCTTCGACAAAAACAATATTGAAATATTTAGTATAATCATAAATTCTGTGTAGTACATACACATGCAAATAATATTATTGTATCAAGATTAAGTAGAATACACATTGCTTGGGGATCACAACTTTTTTCCTAATAAAATAAATTACGATTCAAAGTACAATAAAGGCGACAAGAATTAAAGAGGTGACTGGAATTATAAATTTTCAAATACAGTGTATATAAAATTATGATTCTTTAATCATGGTATAAAATTGAAGGAAACATTATATTGTGAATACTGTTTATAGTAAACGATCTGCACGACTGTCAATATCTCGGGGTACAAAGCATGTAAAACTATGTTCCCTCTCCTTTAGCCAAGAAACCCGTAGGGCTAAAATAAAAACCTCTGCCTACATGTATTTTTCGATATATATTCTATTTACAGAAAACATCATTAAAAAAAGAAATTCAAAATTTTGACTTGCATCAGAATGCATCAGAACTGCTAATGTCCTTTATCAATTTTTTTTACAGCTTGCTTCTTTAAAAAAATGTTTGTATGTAATATTGAATCAACTTGAAGACCTGCATGTCATATGCAGATGGCAATATTAAATAAAAGAGGTTTCATGAAAGAATCGAAGAAAGCAATTTTTAAAAAAATTAATATTGTGATGGTTGATGCAAGTAAAAAGGACCTAAACAAATGAAACAATTCTGCCAAAATATATGGTTATTCAAAAGAAAAAAATTCATCTACGTGATTTGGAATGCATGTACATGTAAACAGGAAAATACGCAGCTTCATTCCATGTATATGGTCTTGATTTTCACACTTTCACAGTTTCCGTTTTAAGTGTTGATTCAAATATTATAATTGTTTGCTATGCAATGTTCTAAATTTTGTAGTCCCATCAGGTAATGGTTTCTTCCGGCCAAACACTGAAGTATGTAATGGTTATAAGCCTCAAACTATCCATTATGTCAGATATTAGACGACCCGAGGCGCGTAAGCGCCGAGGAGAGTCTAATATCTGACATAATGGTCAGTTTGAGGCTTATTACTTACTTAAAACATTTCACCACTGTCGAACACTTCCATTGTTAACATATTGGACAGCCACGGGTAAGGTATCGTTCTGCTTGTTCATCAAGTTAGGCCAAAGAAAACCAGTTTTGGTTTTTCTTCTCTCTTTATTTATAATAGGAATCATCGAAAGGTGTTTTATATCGATCAATATGAACATTAACTTTGTTTAGTCTTATTTATCCGCATTGGGACATTTTTTATATGTATTACGCATGCGTAAAAGTCAGTTCTACTAAATTCTTTACAATTTATTCATTTTACAACGCAACGCACCACGAATGAAGACGTACATTTTAAATTAGGAAAAAAGACCATAAGAATAGGGTGTTTTGACGAAAACAAAAACCTCCCTACTCAATGGCCCATTTATCGATTACTCCAAGATGTCTCAGTTTAAGTTTTTTTCTATGAAATCCGGATATACCTGTATATTCTTATCTTTCGGAATTTGCAAGAAACAGTTTCCAGTTAACAGGTAATTTTTGTAAAGCAATAGGATTTAAAGGATTTTGCTCAAACAACTGTTTAAGCATTTTCTATGAAATTTGGAGATTATTTTTGATGTATTTTTTTTATGTATTTGTTTAAATGCAACACTTTCTTTTTTGTGTGCAGGTTTCGAACTCAGAAGGATTTTACTTCAGCTACTCTTTATAACAACGACAGATACTCGCTCAAACGACGCTGGACTAGGTGGACAAATAGTCATAAAATACCAAACGAAATTACAGATTCCGTTGGAATTTTGTGAGCTAAATTTTGTGCTAAATGTGGAAAAATGGGTAATTCAATTAACAAAAAGCCCAAGGTTATGTGTAAGAAAACACATGGTTCTCATTTATCTTTTATGTCCATTGGATTCGAAATATGTTCCGTGGATCAATCATGGTGAAGTGCTGAAATGAATTCATTATATAGCAATGAACGGTGAATTTAGGACATTTATGATTGGAGCCACGGATGAGTCTACAATAATGAATCTGAGACATTCAATTCACTGAATTATTTATGCCATTTTCGATAGGATTTTTTGTGAAATATTTAAAACATTTAACCTACTAATTTCTACATTGTTCATATTAAAATTTGTTTGATGTGTCATTGCCTTTTAAGTGCTGTTTACTTATTAATATTTGCCTTGCCCTTTGTTCTCATTTTAACGTTACCTGTACGTGTCCAATAAGTTGAATCTTATTGGACACCTATATACAGGTAACTTATTAGACGGGGTGTAGGACAATAACAAATTTATTGAACGAGGTTTAACAAAAGATGACGTCACAAAAATGTTTTAATGTATACATAAGCAAAAATATCGATCAAAATACATATATGTTCTAATCTATATGTGTAGATCTAAGAAGTATGAAATAGGATATCGCTTTTTGATCTTTTACTTCAATGATATGCAAGTTAGGATAACAAAACAATATCTAAAAGTAATTATCATTTTTCTCAGTCAATCAATTACTTGTTTCATGCAACGAAATATTTCTTCCAAATTCTCAATTAAATATGTAGATAACAAACAATAATCAAGCTCAAGTCCATTAAAACAATTCAAAATATAACTTAAAAGCTAAAAAAAAAAAACTCATTTTAGAAATTGTAAAGTGTTAAAGCAGAAAAAATGATTTTCAAAATAAATGAATTCATATTATTGGTACAAATACGAGTACAGTACAAGGGTGTAAATGTTTGATTCATTACTTTAAATTAATCTATATTTAGCGTCTCATATGGTATATCATGTGGAGATAATTATCTGTGAGATAGTTCTAACGCATTAATTCGGCCGGATGCTAAGCTATGCTTGACTTTGACTGGATTTGTAAGGATGAGAAAGAAAGTATAATCCGAGAACCTGTGTGTCTCAGCTGGCGCAAGTTCGAAAAATTTTTACAATTTTTGAGCCGTAGTGTCGAGTACGGTTTCAAGTTCGCTTTGTGTGAAATATTCTCGAAGGGACGTAAAACAAACAGACCAAAAAAAAGTTATTAAAAATCTCGTTCGCGTGGAGACCGGTCCTTCGGATGAGACCGTATAAACCGAGGTCACGTGTGGCAGTAGGTGCTGCCATGAAAACAAAAACCTCCCTGCTCAATGGCCCTAAGTACCGAGCATAGGACAAAGTTTGCAGCTATTCATCGGCAAGTGATGTCGTCTCCATATGAGTGAAAAATTAATTCTTTAGACTTTAAACAATATACAATCAATTAATTTTGTGTAAACTATTAATGAAAAAATCAATTTATTAGATATTTCCTGTATCACTGTGTATATCTAGATAAGATTCAACTTACAAACACATGAACCACCCTCTTCTTTATACTCTGGGCAACATCTCGGTTTTCCTCTACAGATAAATATCAAATATACAAGCAGACAGTTATAAGAGTAATAAATCAATATTCACTCTATGTGCTTACTTACTCTTTGTCAAAGCAAGCTCTTGGTCCATCAATTAATCCAGTTGTTATTGAACACCTGCACTGTAAGGCTAATGCAAAACCCAGAGTGATACGCTCCATAATAATGTCTCAATAATAGTGATAGTGTTTAAATAAATCAATTATATGTGTGGGGATTACAAAATAAAAGAGCTTTTTCCTTCCTTTCTATTTCACTACAAGGAAATTATATTTTATGATGCCATCATAACTTTTATGCTTTTATTCGAGGATTCCAAAAGTCTGTACACTGTGATAATTAAGAGAGGAAAAATGAGTAGGAATGGTTTTTTCTTCAATAAATGTCGATTATAGGTCAGAAATCAAGATGAATTAGCATAACCCTAAATGTACCTGAGCCCGGTTTTAAATTTACTGAATCTCATCATTAATACTTCTCATCAGCATTCTTCTTCAGGAAAAGTTGAAAATACGAGTACTCTGAGAATAAAATATGACTTAAACAAATGAGTATATCGTTCGCTTAGAAATTGAAAGAAGTCAACAATTTATACATTCATGGGAAAAGAAAGGAAAACTTCCTGTATATTGAACAGAAACAATGACAACAGAGTATTCATTAGTAGGACACGAACTCAAAATGCTTAACATATTTTATCTTATTTCTTCGATATGTCAGTAATTTCATTGGGTGAAATGTATGAAGAAAAATGTTAAAATCAGATATGGCGTATTTTTGGCTAGCTTTTTAAAATTAAAAATATCTTTGTATTTGTATTGTTACTTTATTTAAAAATAGGACTTTTCTGTAAATTACACAATTCAAATCAATTACGTTTCATAAATATCAAAGATTTAAAACAATAACCGATTTATTTACCGACTCGGAATTTATATAAAGAACATAAATATCAAATTATCGAATATCATGTAAACCTACACTTAATCCAGTATTATTACTTTTTTTAGCTCAGATACGCCATATAAAAGTTTTAATAAGGTACAACATATTTTTTCTAAAATATATTTATTTCAATAACATGTTTCGTAGATACTTCAAGCATACCTGGAGCTCCCTGGATTGGTAATTTATCTAATTTTAAATTATCAAATGGTAATTTATCTAATCTTAAATCATCAAATATTTCTTTAGGAAATTAAGTTAATAATCATACATGTAGTGTTTAACATTTAATTGTGAACAATGTAGATACTTCATACATTTATCATATATCATGATACAATTTAATTTGAAAACTAAAAATAATAAATGTGTACAAAGAGAATAGTTGGTCAATGTTGTTAACAACATACAATCAGGAAAGGCTCAGGGGATAAAAAAATCCACACAATTCGTTGGATAAAAATCATATCCATAAGCAACTGCAAATCACTGGGGATCCTATATATCTTATATTTTCAATTTAAAAGTGAGGATAAACAATTGTCATGCTTTAAAGATTGTATTTTGTTTGTTCCAACGGTACCAGAACGTCTGAAGGCTTATTCATTTTACTACGTAGCCTAGTTTACCCAAAAAGACTCGACGACATGGTGTCTTTATTTGTTCGATCAGAATCTAGATTTTTTTTTTTTACAATCGTTAACACTTTGATCAATTTTGAGTAAAATACAGTAACGAGAGTCTGCTGAAGCTATTTCTGACATTGTTTCCTCTTAGTCCACTGCTTGGGGTTCACAAAAAACTGAGTAATAATATTCAATGTAATTAATACGCCTTTTTGCACATATTGTTTGCTGTAGCTTTTAGAATCAACAAATATTCACTGTAGTAAAAACATATCTTTAAAAAATCTTCAATAAATTACACGACAAAAAAGTAAAATCTTTTAGTCTTAATGAAAAAAATAGATAAAGAGAGGCGTTAATTAAGATTAAAAAAAGGTTCAAAAGTCATTAAGTAATGGGAAACCATAGATACAAACACCAATTTTGCTTTATTTGGACTACGTATATAACTTAAACAATAACTTAAACAATGGGTAATCGCTTTTTTATAAGTTTTAAGTTCCCAAAGGGCCCGTTTTCAAATATATTTCCCGATGTTTTCTTCCTCTTGCGTTTTCTATCTCTATCTCAACCTTGTCTGTATTTCTTTTGCACATCTTGTTTATTTTTGAGAGAATGTTATATTTGAATTCAACATCATTTATTTTTGTGGTTGATACAGCAAATTCAAACATTGAATATACAACATTTGAGATAAATTTATTCCATGCTTGGTCTACAAGAAAATCAGGATTCTGTAAACATGCAGTTTGAACTGCTGCTTTGAATGCAATTTATTAGGTTAACAATGTGTGAACATTTCCCGTTAACCCCTAATTTTGTTTGTAGCTTTTAGAACTTGTGAAGTACACTGTTTTGATCACTTATTATACTTAAAATTATTTTACAATGTAATTTCCACTTATGATATTCTAAAATCATTAAGGATTTTTCAAATATGTATCACAAAGTCCATGACTAGGACCATTAACTGAGAACAGACTGAAGCAAAAATTGAAATTTGGAATGTATATCTTCACTTTCATCTAAAACATGACTAAAAGCCATAAATACGAACATAGGAAGACTTAAATTCTTCAAATTTTTGGGGAATTTTATTCGTTTCTGAATTTTGACAAAACCTTTTCCCCAGTTTATGGTCTGAAGGTACACATATGAATAAACTATTAATAAATGAAAAATAAAATATGATAATTGATAAACTAAACTTATTAGAGATCCTTAACACTAAATTTCACTTAATAAATTAAGAACAATTTAATTAGGACAAGACAAACAACTTCACCAACTGCAGAAATATGTCTCTGATAATTTTATGCATGCTCGTTGAAAGAATAGGCCATATCTGCATTTAAAATTAATGAACTATTACATGAAACAGACTCTGGGATAAGATGTTAAACTTGTAAACAGACTGTTGATGACAAAATGTTAATGATTCATAAGCTTAAAGTTTCTACAAACTTATGTTCACTTATGAAATTATACCACATCTTCTCTGGCGACTGGTGCAACTGAAGAGCTGCAATGCTGTCTAGTCTGGGCCGGCTCTGTTCAAATATGACCATCCATTCATACTTTTTGCTGCTATGTCAATGTAATGAGAAATCAATTGATTACTCTTTACGCCATTTGAATATTCTACAAAAATTGACTAAAGAAAAGATTGTTCCTTAAAGTGATTGGTTAGGAAGGAAGGGGTTTCAATTAGACTGTCATCAATCTATCCGTTTTAGGAACCAAAGTAGAGATGTGAGCGGTACTTAACTAAAGTCCCTTGTTCTATCTAGACTATCCTCTTTTCTAACGTTTCCTAGAAATCCTGTTTATTAGTCCTGACTTATTTTAAGTCAACACACCCGGCAGCCCTCTTTAAAGACCAAAGTATTCTATTTTAATTGGAGTGTAAACAAAGGACAGTGACACTATTTCTTCCACCTTCTCTTAGGGCGCTAAATCCCAGCCATGGTGCCCTTGATTATGAGTATGCCTCACCAATAAAAGGCTGGAGTGCAAGGTTCCTAAAAGTGAAAATAGAAGTACCCACAATTACTATACATTTCTTCGACAGACTTTGAACACCTATGATTATACTCACACGAACTCCTGTCACAAACTCCATAACAATTGTAATCATAACATTTTAGAAAGCCTGCTGCCGAAATCCTATTACTGGGACCAGTAGTAGGAAACATATAGAACAGTCAGCGTTCCTGATCTATACTGCTCCTTGAAATAAAAGGATTATTCTCTTTAATCTAAGCTATAAATCATAAGCCTTTTAGTTTTTAACCTAAACCACTCACTGGCAATCTACTGGCTCCCAAATGTACATTGTAAAGGTAGATGAAAATCTCTAATACGTTTCCGGGCCGGTGTAACGACGAAAAGTGACCCCCGTAGAACATTGACCGGGGGTCATTTTTCTACGTAGAAATTTGACCCCCTGGTCAATATTCTACGTAGAAAAATGGTCCACTTTCTGTAGAAATTATGGCCTTGGGGTCGTTTTTCTCCGTGTGCATTGTAAAAAATTGACCTAGTAGAATAATGACCCCTTGGCATTTTTTTGATGCAAAAACATTCGTTTTGGTAGGAATATTCTTGTTAGGAGAATGTATACGGGTAATATCAAGCTGCCTTATGCTTTGAAGTGTTACTTCTGAAAGCTTTTAAGCTTAATTAGATAACAAAATCAAAGCTATGCAATACTTTACATTATAATACCAGGGACCTATATACGTATATAGGTCCCTGATAATACATTACAAACTGTTTTATCCCCAATAAAGGAAAACAATATTGAAATGTTTTAACTAAAGTCTAATAAAGGAAACATACGCGCATTCATAGAAACCTTTATTACATTTTATGCAGTAAGTTTCCATAGTTGTCATTTTAATCTTAAAAAGGGTTATTTTCTAGTTGGTGTAAGAAAAAAGTTTCCATGATTAATTAATTATAAATCTCTTTGATTTTACCCTGGATATATAATTTGCAAATATCAATTATTTTTCAAAAGTTAAACGTTTTAATCCCTACTTTTAAAACTTGCGCGAAAAAGGAAGCTACACTGTATATATGTAGCTTAAAAATTAGATCTTAAAATAATATTTGGTTTTCTATGAATGAAGTTCTAAACTTCTCATAAAAAATAGGAATGATTTAATATGTAAAAATAAGTATGAAGTTAAAGTGCATCTGACCTTTGATACAAGGAAGACAAAACGAACATGTAGTTAGCTCAAAACCTGTAAAATGTCTTTTGTCGTTTGCTAGTGAAGAAGTGCTCCTTTTTCCAAAAATTGGCATATGTAGTATCATTCTCCCCGATTTACATGTACTAACATACGTATAATGATTTTTAAGGTTTTTATCAATAAAAAAACAACACATGTTGGATGAAAAAAGAGGTAATATTTACATGATATACTTATGCCCCTGTAGACGAAGCTTAAGTTTAGAACTTTTTATCAAAAGTAATGGCATGATAGACTAAGAGTTCAGTAATTTGCAAAGGTAGTGTCTATAAAATCTCAGAAGAAAGGGGATGTAACAGCAACCATTGGTCAGTTGTCTGTGGGCTAAAGTGTTAAAGTTTTTATTTGATTTATAGATATTTCTGAAGGTTTAACTATTACATGTATTCACTCAGATGTAAATTTTTGCCAGTTTTAGAGGAATTTTTAATTTCATTAAAAGAACGTTCTCGATGTGTATAGTATTTCCTGTATATACATGAAAAAATTTAGTGCATTACATAGGATACTGTAGACGTACTTTTTTTTCCACGGGGTCATAATTCCGCGGAATCTCAATTCTGTTTAATCCGCGGGTGGAAAATTACGCGGATTTCTCAGACTGTCACTATATGCCAAATACATTTATATTAAGTACGCTTGGAAAAATTTCCGCAGAAAGGTTGTGACCGCATACATAGCGTAAATTAGTACCACGCGGAAAAAAGTAGTTCAAAAGTATGTATTTTAAAGCAGAATGCTTAACTCCGATCCTTAAAATGGTGTCGAAATTTTACAAAAATTATGGATTCTGGCCCCATGACCATAAAATGAGAATAGACTTAAGTCAAAATTTCAAATCAATATAACTTTTGAAAAAATATAATTATGAAGCCAAATATGCATCATTTGTTGGAATGTGAATCTTATACATAACTACAAAAATTTTAAGTCCATGTTTAAATAAAACTCGAGTTAATCAAAATCAAATTTTGACTTAAGTCTGTTCTCAGTTTTTGGTCTTGGACCTGTTGAAAATTACGCCAGATGATGGGCCAGATATGAAAATGAAGACATTGACACTTTGTTAGAATGGATCAAATGTATCAGATCCATGTTCAAGTCGCGTATTAAAAGATTGAGGGGCAATATGAAAACCATATATCCTTCTGTGTTCAATAATCCAGAAGTGAAAAAAAAGAATTAGATTGATTACATGATCAGTACCTATTGATCCCTACCGACAAAACGGGTAACAACATTGTCTTCATTTGCAAGACTCATGATATTAAATTGTATTTTCGAAGAACTTGCATTTAATTTTACAAATGGTAATCCTACTTATACTTCCCTTTCTAAAAAGAAATTCTTCAAATTCATATGTCAGCTTTGAATATTTTTAATATTCCAGAGAACCAAAACGAATTTGTACCCCCGTTTGTATAAATTGGAATCCGAAAATTCATAAAAATCCTTGCAAACAGATACATTGCGGGTTCCAGTAAATGTTCAACCATCATGCCTTTTTTTGTTACACCTCACTACACAGAAGTGTAGAAAAAAGTGTAGAGTACTGTGCAACAATATATTCAAGAAGTGGTGTAAATCAAATGGATACTCAAAAATTCCAAAGAACTTTTGGACACTTTGAAATCACAATATTTTACCGAAATCAACAGCTTAAAAACTTACGACTTTTCAACTTTTTGAACAATCATTACCCACGATAAATTAGAGTCCAGACTTTTTTTTTTATATCATTGACAGCTGCTTTTTCAATAAAAATGGAACTCGTAAATTTATTTACCTTGTCATTGGTCATTTGCCAAATCGTTTTGTTAAAACACACTCTGATTGCACACACAAGTACATGTACTCTGAAGTTGACATCAAAAAGATGCTTATATATCATTGACAGCTGCTTTTTCAATAAAAATGGAACTCGTAAATTTATTTACCTTGTTATTGGTCATTTGCCAAATCGTTTTGTTAAAACACACTCTGATTGCACACACAAGTACATGTACTCTGAAGTTGACATCAAAAAGATGCTTGAGTTTCTGATTGACAATATCTTTGTGGTTTTTGGAGACCAGATTTTCCAACAATTTATTGGAACTTCTATGGGTACCAATTGCACTCCATTATTAGCAGACCTATTTTTGTATTTATATGAATCAGAATTTTTGTAAAATCTTATGCTTGAAAAGAAGAAAACACTTGCTCTGGCTTTCAACTCGACATTTAGATATATCGACGACGTATTGTCAATTAACAATGGTAACTTCCATTCCTACGTCGATACGATATAAGAGCTTGAGATAAAAGATACCACAGAGTCTGACAAATCTGTTTCATACTTGGATATTTTACTTGAAAATGACGTTTATGGTAATTTAACAACCATGCTATATTATAAATGTGATGACTTTAACTTTTCTTTCGTCAACTTCCCTTACTTATGCAACAATATGCCTTCATCACCTGCATACGGAGTGTATATATCTCAGTTGATTCGATACGCAATACAATGACCTTTTCAGCAAATACAATTGATCATTAAGTCAAATGACTGACGTTTTTCGTGCTGATTGTTAGTCCATTATTTTTACATTGAATTGACGACGGAAGTTTCCGTTATTTCCTGATCATGATCATGACAAGGGGCACTCGGGTGTGACCGGTCATCAGGGGATGCTCACTCCTCCATGGCACCTGATCCCACCTCTGCTGTTTCGGAGGTCCGTGTTTCCTCTGCTCCTATTTTTAGCTCTACTGGTCAGAGACCAGAAGAGCTTATGCGATAGTAAGGTGTCCGTCGTCCGTACGTTTGTCTGTCTGTCTGTAAACAATTTTTAAAAAGGTACTCCTCGTACAGTTTTGGTCTGATTTTAATATAACTTAGCACACAATTAGACTACACAAAGATACATAAAATAGTGCATCGGATTTTGATTTCGTTGAGCAGTGTTGCCATGGTTACCAATATAGAATTTTCTGTGAAATTCCTTTAAAATGCTACTCCTCCTACAGTTTTGATCCGATTTCAGTATAACTTGGCACACAAGTAGACACACTAAGATACATAAAATGGTGCATCGGTTTTTGATTTCCATGAACGGTGTTGCCATTGTTACTAAAAATAGAATTTTCTGTGAAATTCCTTTAAAACGCTACTCCTCCTACAGTTTTGGTCTGATTTTAATATAAATTGGCACACAAGTAGACAACACTAAGATATATGAAATAGTGCATCGGATTTTGATTTCCATGAACGGTGTTGCCATCGTTACTAAAAAAAGAATTTCCTGTGAATTCCTTTAAAACGCTACTCCTCCTACAGTTTTGGTCTGATTTCAATATAACTTGGTACACAAGTAGACTACACTAAGATATATGAAATAGTGCATCGGTTTTGATTTTGATGAACAGTGCTGCCATCGTTACTAAAAATAGAAATGTCTGTGAAATTCCTTTAAAACGCTACTCCTTCTACAGTTTTGGTCTGATTGCAATGGCTTCTTTTCTCATCCTTTGTTATAAGTACAAACCAGTAGAGCTACAGTCTCGACAGAGACTTCTGGTTTGTATTGTTTTATGGACTTTAATATTGAAAACTGTTCGCTATCTCTGTATCCTTCTTCAATAAAGATGTTGACATGTATGTTTAGTTTAAAGGTAAGAGCTAAGGGAATTGAATTTATATAGTTAAATAGCGTTGCTCTTCTTGCTTTTGTGCTATGTTTTGGATTTGTAAATTTTCAAAGTTTATAGTTATCAGAAACATATAATGCCATATTCGGAACCAAATCTTTAAACCTTGATAAAATGACACCCAAAAATATAACCATAAATTTATGTTTAAGTTCAGCTTTCATTCCTTGAATTAAAACTCGTCTGACAACATTGAGCTTGTTTTTTGCCAAATAACACAAGACATGTTTGTTCCAAAACAATGTCATTTATTATGAAATGACAACATATAATATAAAACATAAAAGTGAATAAAAAAGACTGGGATACAATGTAACCTTAAAACACAATTCCTGAGAAAATTTATAAAACATAACAATTGGTCTCCCAGTCTACGATTATCACATAACATATATAATTTGGCAAAATAGGTGGCCTCAAAAATATGGCCAAAGAAGGGAATGCTACAATATCATTCCTCAGTGAATAAATATTCATTGGGATTCTGCAAGCCAAAAATTAAAGTCCATACCAGATACATTGATTGTGATGCTACAGTTAAGATATGCAAACAAATATATTTTGGAAAGGATTAAAGAACTTAAAAAATTGGCAACTACTTGCATTTGAAAGTATGAAAAAATATCAGGAGAAACATATGTAAGGTTTTATTTCTATGGGGGTCATTTTTCAACGTGTGTGGAGTCGTAGAATTACTGGTCTGGAATGTTTATCTACAGTCGAAAAATGACCTTCTTGTCGTAGAATATTGACCCGGGGTCATTTTTCTACGTAGAAATATGACCCCCTGGTCAATATTCTACAGGGGTCACTTTTTGTCGTTACATCGGCCTGCTATTGAAAATTTATTAAGAATGAAGCATTTGTCAACTACCCTTTTAGACTTTTAGAACTTGCGAATAACACAAATTTATGACTGCATCAATAAATCTAAATAAATCTAATTTCCTTGTATTGAAATATACATACATAGAAATGGTAAGGCTCTTAGTTATGGTAATTCCCATAATACAAATTGTTGTTTTATTCAAAAACAGATTCTATACATAAAACGCCGTTATGGAGCATACTTCTCTTTGTTTTGTATTACCCTTGCAATACATGTTTTCAATGACAATTGGGTTTATAAATGGACCTGAGGTTTGCTTTGACAAAGAGTAAGTAAACATATCAAGTGGTTATTAATTTATAAATGTGGTACAGCCTGTCTGTATCTTTGATGTTCATCTGTAGGGGGACATTGAGATGTTGCCCAGAGTATAAAGAAGAAGATGGCTCATGTGTGTGTAAGTTGAATTTTATCTAGAGATACCGGAATCTCTAAATAATTTGCTAAATCAATTATAGTTTATGCATATCTAATTTGAACAGGTGGGCGAGATTTTTTTAATTTTTTTTTTACTTTGTCTGTTTGTTTAACGTCCCTTCGATGATTTTTCACACAAATCGAACATACATGTATATCCTTACTCGGCAATACGGCTTTTTAGCAGTTAGAAATTATTTTGTGTCAGCGCCAGCTGTAAAACGGGGACTCTGTTTTTGCTGTCTCACCAAGAGGACAGCTAGACGGACGGACACGACAAAAACTATATATCCCCGAAACTTCGTTTACGGGGGCATAAAAATAAGACTTTGCCTGATTATCTCGGACACAAAAACGACTTAACGGATAATAAGTTGTCTAAGCCATTATTACAAAGACTGTAACGGACAAAAGTTACACATATATCTCATTCCTGTTTAAAAACTTGCCTCTAATAAAACTTGACCCTTAAAAAAGTGTACGAAAAAAGATTAACTTTTCAAATACATGTGCATGAAATACTGTACTAGTAATATGATTTTCATGGAATTTTTGTGGGCTGAATTCGGGTCAGTCTTCTGCGTGTGTTCACAAAGCTATGTATTGCGCAATGACTTATAAGGTCATTGCATATTATAATATCACATATGAGAAATAGTATCATCGCAAAGCACAGCCAAAATGTACGATCCTCTCCCATTCTGGAGAAAGCTATATACGAGCTCTAATTTACATACGTACGCACGATTAAAAACAAACTGCTTGTTTAAATAATACACGAGTATTATGTCGACAAAATAAATTAAGAATGACAGTTTTTGTCATGGCTTTATTGATTAATAGTCAAATCAATCATCAATACAATCAATAGCAAAATCAATCATCAATACAATCAATAGTCAAATCAATCATCAATACAATGAATACTATGATGTACACAAGGTATCTCTACAATGATGTACATAAAGTATCAATTCAATGATGTACACATAGTGTACATTGAATAAATAATACCCAATGGGTACAATGATATTCAATGACAAACAATGATATTCAAACAATGATGTACGCAAAGTGTATACATGTATTTACACAATGGGTACAATGATATGCAATGATATGCAATAATATGCAATGATATTCAATGATATTCAATGATATACAATGATATTCAATGATATTCAATGATAAATGAATTGCAATGAGCGGGTAGCAATGTATTATAAAGAAAATGGTCTACGTCGACTTTATCAATAGTATATGACGTAGAATCAATAGCAATGGCACAATGACGGAAGCTCAATTATTGGCCACTGGCCCTGGAAGATAACAGGAACAGCAGCGAGCTTCTAGCAAAATTCGGCCATATGTCTTCACATGGGGGCTATTTTTATCTCTATTTTGTCTCCATAACGGGACTTAAGTCGGATTATTTCGAAAAAAAGTATTACATTGATTTTGGTAATCATTATACTATTTTTTATTCACTATCTATTGTGTCGTCTATTGGAAAATTTAAGGGCATTTGCTTAATTTTTGGCAGTTTACTAAGCATCCAAAATGGGAAAGTAACTACAACACACGAAAAATGGCTATGTTCGATGACGTTTAGTACTACGCACTGGAAAGTAGTTCAGTTTTTTCATCTTTAGTGTACAAGGGAAATGGGAGTTTTCTTGGCAAAATCGTTTTAATCAAATCTGCGGGTAGAACAAACAGCAATATGAATAGCGAAAGACGCTGTCAATGTTGACAGCCAATATAAATCTATTTAGTTGAAGGATAGTAAAAATATTGCCCATAACCTTAATACTAGTAAATCTTCACAAGGTCCCATTTGTGCGCAATATTGGTTGCTGAAAGTTATTTGAAGAATTAATGGAACTCAACTATGTGCATCAATGAAATTCCTTAATTTAAGGTAGTACAAAACACCCCTAGATTCTATTTTTACTAATTGCTTAAAAAATACTGGAGCAAAAAAGAATAATATTACTATATTGACAACAATGAATGACCCCTGTAAGGAAAAATAACAAGTTTTGGCATGATTGCGTTATATTTTGTGAAAAAATCAGAGAATCCTATATATTGGTCACTTGGGAGCTTGTTTACGCTATCTAAGTGCAATAAACAAGCATGTAACAGTCTGATATAAAATGCAGTGTAACTTTTGTTCAATAAATAGTAGAGGGCTGATATTTGGACACACATATAAAGCGTCTCTGTTCTTCGTGTAATATAAAGGTCAAGGTCATATTAAGAGGTTAAAGGTCAAATATTGTGACGTCATTTACTGAGTCATGTAGTTTTTTTGGTCACTTAGTTTTTTTAATCGCCAAAATATCAGAAACTACCGATTCAATTTTCTTTATTTTTACACATTTTATTTTGGAACCCATTTTAATCATTCTGTTAATTTTTTGCAAAAATTGAATCATACATTTTTTCTTTAGAAAACTTTAAGTGTAGGATATTTACATGTGAATTTTCAATTCAGACGCTATGAATGTTCTATTTTTACTTAATATTTTTCTCAAATGGACCAGTATCAATATGACTTACTAAGTTAAAGTAACAAAAAGGTTATCTTTATCAAAATTATAACACGAACTTGCAATAGATCAATTGATAATTCTAAAATAAGGCTCATTCTCAAGTCGAGTGTCTGATTTCACAATCTTCTTACAGGGGTCTGATAGGCCATATTTCAGACAATGTATAGGCAAAATATGTGTGGTTGAATTTCTTTCATATTATATATAAAGAGAGATTTTGTATCCTAGAACAAAATATCAAAGTTTCAGAAAAATTAAATTTGAGGGAAAATTTGGCATATCTATTGTGTCCTACTTTAAGTGAGAGTTATCCAACTTTTAGCATTTAGAGAGAACGTGACGCTGCTTTAGACACTGTGACATTATCATCCGTGTGTCGTAAGCCTAAAGGCAACACAGCACGTTAAATAAAATCTTATAATTTGTTTATTTATGCATATATTTCTTTTTTAATGAAAAATGTTCTTAAGAGTAGGGAAAATTTTAGATCACATTTAGAATTCATAACACTTTTAAAGTTACTTTATAGAATTCAAGGATATATTTTTACCATATTTTTATATTATTTTAAATTATATCCTTGAACATCTGGTTATTTTCCAACACAATGGTCTCATGCTGTTATATATTGAGCCTGCTTTTAAGATGGGTGACCCAGACGACCCCAATAATCATCGAGGTATAAGCCTTATCAGTTGTTTTTGTAAATTTGTTCACTTCAAAACTGAATAGAATGCCAATACTATGGACATCTTCTATAGAGTTATTGCACATGCACAGTTTGGTTTTCGACCCATGTTAGGTACTGCAGAAGCAATATTTGCGCTACATTGTCTAGTATCAAAATCATTCAACACTAAGAAACGGTCTTATTGTTTTGTTTATTATAAGAAGGCATTTGACTCTATCCATGTAATTAGGGAAAATTATATAGAAAATTGAAGTATTATGGTATACAAGGGAAGCTACTTACAATTATTTGTTCCATGTATTCTAGAATTAGAATCTGAGTAAAATCTTTTGATCGTATATCTAAATATACCCCCCGCTTGAAAAGTGGGAGGGTATATAGTAATCGGGATTTCCGTCCGTCCGTCTGTTACGCTTTATCTCTTATCCGCAACTCCTCTTATACTACTTAGTGAAATTTAATGAAACTTTCACAGAATCTTTATTACATATTGCCATTGTGCACCTCCGATTTTACTTTCGACACGTATTTTAGGTTTCCCATAGCAAAACATGGACATTACCATTATATATGTTTACCTATGACGTCACATATAATAGAAGCTTCTGGATAACATTTGATAGGACGAGTTATTCCTCTTTACACATTACTTTAAAACAATGTGTAGCAACACATGGACATTATGGGAGGCGGGGGGTATCATTTAGTGAGCTCATTGCTCACAGTACCTCTAGTTTTTTAAAAAGTCATATTGGTCTTTTACAAGGAGAATTTTTATCTCATATGCTGTGTGTATTATATTACATTATTATTATTATTATTATTATTAAACATTTATAAAGCGCCCTATATATTAAAACTCTAAGGCACTGTACAAGTATTATATGTAAAACAAATAAAACTTTAAAATTTACAACAGTCATATTCGAAAATTATAAGATAAATACATGAATATATAAAAATTTTAAAGTGTCGAATATCCATAAAAGTACTAAAAAGATGATAAAAATTTAAAATGTTGTGTCCAAAATAGAGTAAAGTGAATGCCGCTTTGTCAAATCGTCTATTCCCATATGTCACAGTTCTTGTTGACGGAACCACTAGAAGATTTGCTGATTCTAAGTGTAGGGTACGTGAAGGTGTGTATGGTTTGATGGTGTGATTGGTAGAACATTTTCAATGCATGTTTTCAAGATATTCGTAGGCATTGGATCCAATTCGCAGAACTTAGGGGCAGTTTTCAACACAATTTTTAAGACTTTATCTGGAGAGGTTTTTGTAAATTCACGAAGCGGGGTTCCCACGTACCTTTTGTCTGCCAATAGCGCATCTAAAATTTCGTAATGTTCGTTGTTTTGTTGTACAAGCGTCGTTTGAATCCCTAGAATTTTTGCTTCGAAAAAATCGCAAATTTATCTGACAGATTTGATTCATTGTCACAAGTTGGTAATACAATTTCTGATGTATTCCCAGTGAATTGGTTTGCAATGCTGAATAACTGTTTTGAACCTTTCGAACTCTATTATTTTGGAGAAAAAATAGTCCCTTTTGCTTTGCGTAAGAAAAGCGCTGTATTGTAAACACTTGTCTTTGAATATCTCCTTATGCACCGCCAAACAAGAAAGTCTCCAAGTCCGTTCCGCTTTGCGTTTTTCACGTTTTGCCTGTAGCAAAACGTTTGAATACCATTCGGTATTCGGGTGCAAAACAATATTTTGGGTGCGAAGGTGGGGGGCGTTCTTCTCAACAGCATTTCGAACACAATCGTTGTAAATATTCACCAGATCGTTAAGCGGTGATGGAAAATTAAGAGCACTTTTGAAATTGTCTGTGTTCATTTTCTTATATTTCCTTGATGACACGGTTTTCCGTTCCCTGGGTGGTTTTGAGACACATAATACCGTACTGATTCCTTTATGATCACTAAAAGACATTCCTCTGGAATCACATAATATAAAACTCTCATCGACTGTCGGGGGATGTTTTAAAATTTTTGTGCATTCTCTCGTTATAACAACATCTAGTAGATGACCACGAACATGTGTTGATGTCTTCACATGTTGAGTGAGACCATACTCTGATAACGTATTACATGTTTGAACTTCTGCGTTGACATATCATTAATATTTTCTAGATGAAAGTTAAGGTCTCCTGTAATTAGTTCTTCTGTATCGGTCACATGATAACTGAGATATTCCAACCATTCAGTGTAAAACGAACACGTTCTTAACTTATTAACTTTTGATGGAGGTTATATTCTATACAGATCCACAGTATAGAGTCATTGGTGGACATTTTGCAGTCGAGATGTTCAAACTGAGTAAAGATGTTGTTCATACTGATTATTTATATCATTATATTCTTCCGAAATATGATCGCAAATCCATCACCCTTCCGATTCACGCGGGAATTATGTATCACATCGTAGCCTTTAGGTACAGAATCTTGCAGCACTGCATTGTCAACATCAGTCCCAAGCCATGTCTCTGTGAGAGCAATGACATCAATATTCTTAGATATAATAAGGTCAGATATAGATATTGCATTGTTTTTCACTGATATACAGTTTGATGTGTACAAATTAATTGATGGTATACTTTGATGTGTACAAATTAATTGATGGTATACTTTTATTTTGATGTTTTATATGTTAATGATCTGGAAAATGAGTTCATAAAGCAGGGTAACACGCCTGATCTGCAGCTATTAAGTCTTTATCTTTTAATGTATGCAAATAACATGGTATTGTTTTCGGAATCAATTGATGAATTACAAAGCAATGTAAATACACTCGAGTTATATACACACGAATGGGATCTAAATGTAAATGTATCAAAAACTAAAGTTGTTGTTTTTAGAAATGGTGAGAAAATCCGTGCAGATGAGAAACGGACTTGTAACGCTGAAGATATAGAAATAGTAGACCAACATGTATATCTAGGCATTGTGTTTAACTATAACTGTAAATTCCTTATTACTTATGTATCTTATACGTGTTTATCGAATGTTCAAGTGCAGTTTGAATTACTGCAGTCTGAAAATTGTATATTACAAGCTGCTTATGATTGGTCTTATTGTTTTTGTGAAAATAATTAGCAAAATTATCAAAGTTGAGCAAAATTTATCAAGGAGAATTTACATTGTTTTGGACTTGGGTATATGTTGAATGACCAAAGGAATCTGAAATCAATCTGCTTATCATTTGGCAAAGACGTAATGACGACTTTATACAAACCTACTAATATCATTTAGTGAGCTCATTTCTCACAATACCTCTAGTCTAAATATAGAACACAATGTAAAAAAGTGAATTTACCACAATAAGTAATATCTATCTTTTTATACCCCCCGCTTGAAAAGCGGGAGGGTATATAGTAATCGTTAATTCCGTCCGTCCGTCTGTACGTCCGTCCTTCCGTCTGTTACGCTTTGGGGTACCCATCTCTTATCCGCAACTCCTCTCATACCATTGAATGAAATTTGATGAAACTTTCACAGAATCTTTATTACATACTGCCATTGTGCACCTCCTATTTAACTTTTTGATCCGACACATATTTTGGGTTTTCCGGCCACAGCAAAACATGGACTTTGCCATTATAACTATTTGGAGGCGGGGGGTATCATTTAGTGAGCTCATCGCTCACAGTACCTCTAGTCTATACACTTTTTATACCTTTTTTATATACTTTAAAAAAATTGTAATCTGTACGGAAAAGTCAAACATTTCTAATGTTTTGCTGAGCAGGCATAAAAAATAGATGTTGAACTGCTGAGTTAGATGTTGGAATGTTCGATGAGATGTTTGACCGCTTACGTCACAGAATAGGTGGAGCTTTATCTCATTTTCATTCGTTGGTGTTCAAAAGTGACGGACCTGATGTTACATCACGGAAATAAGACAGTACAAAATTCATGCATTTCAAAAAAGATTGAAATAAAAGGAATGAAAAAACATTTATTGACTAAGTTCTCAAGCAAAATGCGTTTTGTCAACCCTGACACCAAACATTCTGCCTTCGTCGTAATTCAGGCAGACGGTTAGGTTCTCGGGTCATATTGCCCTCGAAGAACTCACTCAATAAATGTATACATGTATATGTAAATACTTTTTTATTAAAAGTACATTTTTTAGTGATCACTGGACCCATCGAAGGACCTGGAGTTTGCAAGGATAAAAAGTAATTACATTTTACAAACATTGCTGTAAATGTCATGTTTAGTGAATCTTATTGAATTAAAGATGCTATTCATTTCATTCTATGTTCATTTGTAGTGAAAAGCTAAGATGTTGCACAAACTATCAACTACAAGGCTATAATTGCAAACGTAAGTTCACTTTTTTGAAGTAATTAAAAAACGTAATTTTATGTAACCTAATTCAATTACATGTTCATGTTAATTTTTTGTACCGGTAATTCAAGTGTACTTGGCAATTTGAAGAGGAATGAACTTTAATGTACTTTGCCAGCACTTTCTGTGACAAGGCATCTCAAATTACACAGTCTCATTGTAAAAAAAAAGCGGTCCCTAACGATGAACTGTTTGTATACGTATATCATCTTATAATTTTGTCCACTTCAGTTTTTTTTTTGTTTTAAATGAAATCAGTATAATGTATTACCTACGATTTAATATTTTAATAGGTAACTTTGCGCTGTTTAATTGCATTTATTTAGACAAGTCGATGATCAAGTTGAAAATCGCGTCTTACAGAAATCTAAGTCACAAATGTCACAATAAAGAACCCTGAATATGGTTTTGTACGATTTTCATGCCCAGACATGATAGCTAAAAAGGGTCACATTCATCTTTGTATTCAACGATCATATTTCAAAGTATTTTAAATAAAGCATAAATGAAAATCAATCAAATTGAATTTGAACGTATTATATTAGAGACAAAGTCGGGTCAACGTTATTACCTTTTGCCTGGACATAAATAATAAAAAAGATTCTGTTTCCAATTATGCGATCCCTACTTGTATTTAAAGATTGAATGCTTACACAAAATATACTACCATAAAGGACCTATAAGATGATGTTACCAAATTGACATATATAACTTATCTAAAATAGATATTGGCTAATCTAAATTTTCTCTACTTTTCTAAATTTTTTAGGATAGTTATATTTGTTATTTTTATACGTTTTTTTATATTTAATCTTTTCTTCTTTTTTTAAATATTGTAAAGTTGTCACATAAAGATACAAAATGATGCAAACACAAAAAGTTTTGATCGTTTACTAAGAGAGAAAAAATTACTTTATACGAATTTTTGGTTCAAATTTGTGCTCTGATTTGAAGCTTATAAAAGCTATATATAGTTCTAGTGCAATTGTTATGAGGAAAGAAAAATGTGGTCTCTTAAGGTCAAACGATGCGTTCCCCAAATATCAGTTTTGTATATCTTCATAATGTGTGAAAAATATACAAAATTTTCATAATTTTAAGATTTCTAAACTGCTTTCAAATTGTTTTTAAAAATTCAAAACACTAAAAATGTGATTTTGGCAAACTATGTCCTTTTCCTTAATGATCATATAAGGAATGCCATCCTCTGGTATCTCGCGCAAATGCCTGGTAAGGTACATGTACCTCAGTTTTTTGTGAGTAAATATATTAAAGTAATAATTCTTCAATGACAAAAACTTGGAAAAATTTATATATTATTGAGGAACGTCTCGTCTGTCCTTAAATCTCTTATACCTAAATATATAAGACATATATATAAGCAAATGTACTTTGAATATTTCACAGAGTCAGAAACCAGAAGAAGAATCCTACCTTAAAAATTAAAAGAAATCATGTTAAATTATTTTTTACCTATCAATGTAGACTCACCAAATTAAGTTTGATATCTACAAGCGTGTAATAAGTGTGAAAAAGTAAGCATGACAAACTGGTGTACATGCAGAGAGATAAATATTCATAAATATTCTTTAGGAATCACTGTCTAGTTAGTATTGTATGCCAGGATATCAACAATAGTGGGAAACATGCGATAATTTGCATGACGGGCGAAGTCCGTTATGCATACATATTGCTGGGTTTCAGATTATTAAGGAATCACTGTCTTGTTAGTATAGTATGCCAGGGCATCGTTGATGTCCCTGGCATTCTATATTAGCTAGGCAGTGATTTCTTATATAACTTCCGTTTCATAGTGAAATAAAACTGCAGATTTAGATTTTAAAAATTTAGACAAGATTCAAATGACAAGACTCCCATGCCGATGCCCACAGACATCAATCGAAAAAGACAGCCGCACGAGATTTACAGGCATATTTGGTTTTCTTTGTATCAGACACAATGACAGATGCGCACGAGATTTGCATGCGTATTAGGCCTCCTTAACTCCTGACCTATCAACCTGCCTAATTTACATTCCAATAGAATTATCAAGAAATCAACTCCGCTAACTTTCAAAGAGTTATCATAAAAAAATAGAAATGGAAATATTGTGCCGTTATAAAGACGAATAATGACCCCATCGAATAATGACCGGGGGTCATTTTTCGACAGCGAAAAATGACCCCCAGTCATTATTCGACGTAGAAAAATGACCCTTTTGCCCGTAGAAAAACTGTCACCACCCTAAAAATTTACAGAACCCACGTGAAGAAAAATGACCCCCGTAGAAAAACCATACGAATTTTTGGTTCAAATTTGTGCTCTGATTTGAAGCTTATAAAAGCTATATATAGTTCTAGTGCAATTGTTATGAGGAAAGAAAAATGTGGTCTCTTAAGGTCAAACGATGCGTTCCCCAAATATCAGTTTTGTATATCTTCATAATGTGTGAAAAATATACAAAATTTTCATAATTTTAAGATTTCTAAACTGCTTTCAAATTGTTTTTAAAAATTCAAAACACTAAAAATGTGATTTTGGCAAACTATGTCCTTTTCCTTAATGATCATATAAGGAATGCCATCCTCTGGTATCTCGCGCAAATGCCTGGTAAGGTACATGTACCTCAGTTTTTTGTGAGTAAATATATTAAAGTAATAATTCTTCAATGACAAAAACTTGGAAAAATTTATATATTATTGAGGAACGTCTCGTCTGTCCTTAAATCTCTTATACCTAAATATATAAGACATATATATATAAGCAAATGTACTTTGAATATTTCACAGAGTCAGAAACCAGAAGAAGAGTCCTACCTTAAAAATTAAAAGAAATCATGTTAAATTATTTTTTACCTATCAATGTAGACTCACCAAATTAAGTTTGATATCTACAAGCGTGTAATAAGTGTGAAAAAGTAAGCATGACAAACTGGTGTACATGCAGAGAGATAAATATTCATAAATATTCTTTAGGAATCACTGTCTAGTTAGTATTGTATGCCAGGATATCAACAATAGTGGGAAACATGCGATAATTTGCATGACGGGCGAAGTCCGTTATGCATACATATTGCTGGGTTTCAGATTATTAAGGAATCACTGTCTTGTTAGTATAGTATGCCAGGGCATCGTTGATGTCCCTGGCATTCTATATTAGCTAGGCAGTGATTTCTTATATAACTTCCGTTTCATAGTGAAATAAAACTGCAGATTTAGATTTTAAAAATTTAGACAAGATTCAAATGACAAGACTCCCATGCCGATGCCCACAGACATCAATCGAAAAAGACAGCCGCACGAGATTTACAGGCATATTTGGTTTTCTTTGTATCAGACACAATGACAGATGCGCACGAGATTTGCATGCGTATTAGGCCTCCTTAACTCCTGACCTATCAACCTGCCTAATTTACATTCCAATAGAATTATCAAGAAATCAACTCCGCTAACTTTCAAAGAGTTATCATAAAAAAATAGAAATGGAAATATTGTGCCGTTATAAAGACGAATAATGACCCCATCGAATAATGACCGGGGGTCATTTTTCGACAGCGAAAAATGACCCCCAGTCATTATTCGACGTAGAAAAATGACCCTTTTGCCCGTAGAAAAACTGTCACCACCCTAAAAATTTACAGAACCCACGTGAAGAAAAATGACCCCCGTAGAAAAATGACTCCCTGTGGATTTAAGCTGAAATTTTTAGGGGGCAAAAAAAAAATTAGATAAAAAAGCATGTTGGCCAAATTGCTCACCTGAGCTTATTTGGAATAAATTGATGATATGTTGATCTCATAACATACGATTATAGCTATTTTTTAAGGCCAATGCGATGATTCAGAATCTAAAGTAGTAAAGATTTCGATGGTGGAAATCATCGTACTGACAGAAAAAAAAATCAGCAGTATCATGTATTATTATATCCTCCGCTTGAAGAACGGGAGGGTATGTAGTGATCGGGATGTCCGTCCCTCCGTCTGTTACGCTTTGGGGTATCCATCTGTTATCTGCAACTCCTCTTATATAAAAAGATGTGTTTATGAAACAGCTTTGCCCCTGTATGGCAACAAAGCGAAGATTAAACTTTCTTAATTGTAATTTAAATACAATGGTACCCAAAGTAGGGTCTTCTCAAAAATCAACGGCTAAGGATAAGTGTTTGAAAGGTAGGTCAAACTCAGAGGTCAAAGGGTCAAGTTGATGGTTTCTTAAGAAAGGTTTAATGTCACAAGGATTACATTTGTGAAGTATGAGAGTACTAGTATCTATCGTTTAAAAGTTATAGCCAAAGTAAATTAAAAATTTGGCATTTTTGTGTAAAATGGGACAAACCCCAAGGTAAAGGCCAAAAGGTCAAATTTGGAGGTACCCAAAGTAAGGTCTTGTCATAAGGAATGTACACATATTGAATATGAAAGACATAGCTACAATAAATGAAAAGTTATGGTCAAGATTAAAGTTTTTGCGGAGAAACAGACCGCCAGATAGACAGACAGACATACAGACGGACACGAAAAAACTATATACCCCCGAATCTTCCATTACAGAGACATAAAAAGAAATGGTCTTCAATTAACTTTTCATATTATGATACAGTATAAGGAAGACGGTACAAAAATGAAAATGTTTGTTCTGATTTTCATATTCTCTGAAAAATATACTCAGAAATGGGTAAAAGGGTGGAGTAAAACAAGAATTAAGAAATGTAATGAATACTGTGTGCTAAATAAAAAGGTTATGTCTACATGTATAGTTTTGGCATTAGAATGTGTATTTTACACTAGTCCATAGCTTTACAGAGCATATTTTTAGGTGTTTTACCCGCCCCACCCCTTACTTATTTAGGAGGAAGTCGATTATTAACAAAAGCAACAAAAAACTACCCTATCTTTATTTTTCTATAAGGAGGGACTTAAAATAAGCTTAAAATAATCTACTATTTTACTAATTTTCAACTGTTACTTTGCCACAATACTTTCAAGTATACCCCTACCAACATATAAGTTTTGTTCTACTCCCAATGGATAACCAGATTCTATAATGTACCGATAGTTCAAATGCTGGTCAGTGTTTAATTGCTGTTTTGTTCCACTCATGATAGACAGTCAGATACTAGGATGTAGTTTAAATACAGGTCAGTGATTTACTGCTGGTTGTTCTATAAACAAAAAATAGTCAGATAGTAGGATGTAGTTCAAATACAGGTCAGTGATTTACTGCTGTTTGTTCTATAAACAAAAAATAGTCAGATACTAGGATGTAGTTCAAATACAGGTCAGTGATTAAATAGTCATTTACTAGGAGGTATTTCAAATACAGGTCAGTGTTTTACTGTTGTTTTGTTCTACTCATGATAAATAGTCAGCTAATAGAATGTAGGTTAAATACAGGTCAGTGTTTTACTGCTGTTTTGTTTTACTCCTACAAGATGAAGTACCTTAAGGAACATGTTCATCTGCACACTGACAGGTCAGTGAATAACTGCTGTTGGATATTAAAATACACCTCTCTTAACCTAGCTTGCTTGCTGGCTCATACAATGCTTTGTGATTGTTATATCATTTATTCTGAAATTATTGTTATTTCATACTTTAATTACTATATAGTACTTAGTAATGCCTATATTTCTTAACATTTCTCGGATATTATTTTATAATATGTTCTTCCTTCATTTTGTATTACATATGACATTTTCGTGTAAACTGATTATGGAATAATAATAGGAGGATTTTTCATTGCATTACTTTAAAATAAAATGTATGGAGAGGCCAGTGATTAACTGCTTCCATGAATAATTCATATTGTGTGCAAGCTCACCTTGAATGGCACGGATGTGATCTGCATGTCACATCTAACATGGATGTGACTTGCATGTCACATCTTGTGGCCTATTTTGTTTTTATGTGCCATCTTTTTGCTAACTTTTTCATATGATGTTTTCATTGTCTTGTCTTACAGATACTTTTTTCTAGTCAGTTTTGGGGGATCAGACATTATCATATTTTACGTAACTGCTAATCAAAGCTTGTGAATCTGATCCCCTTCTTGTTTGTTAAATTGTTCACATTTATACCGTCATTTTAATAAATGACATTATTCATCTCTATGAAAGTGTTTTATTTGACTTATACAAAATTAGCAAAAACAAGCTGCGGTGAGCTTGCATATAAGCATAAGAATACATAAAACAACAATTTTTAGAATAATAATTGTATTTATGTATTGAATGCGATAACTTAGTTGGAGGTTTCCGGTAGGATTAATTTTGGTAAAATATAAAAAATTCTTAGATCCACGCCTTGGTTGATGGATTACGTGTGATAGAAGGTGTAAGGTCACGTGGTCAGCTCAGCGAGTCATTCAGTTGTATTGTGATAACCCGCCTGATGACCACGCTAAAATTAGAGGCACGTCTATTTTGAAGACCCTCCTCCACCCCTGCATTCCTACCCCTTAAAATAGGTATTAGTGTGTCATGCAAAATCATATATTTCATTAGTTCTGACTCGATTTGTTTATACTGTTTTTATGTATTTTGTTTCACTATTATCCTTGGGCTAGGCCTATTTTGTTTTTATGTGCCATCTTTTTGCTAACTTTTTCATATGATGTTTTCATTGTCTTGTCTTACAGATACTTTTTTCTAGTCAGTTTTGGGGGATCAGACATTATCATATTTTACGTAACTGCTAATCAAAGCTTGTGAATCTGATCCCCTTCTTGTTTGTTAAATTGTTCACATTTATACCGTCATTTTAATAAATGACATTATTCATCTCTATGAAAGTGTTTTATTTGACTTGTACAAAATTAGCAAAAACAAGCTGCGGTGAGCTTGCATATAAGCATAAGAATACATAAATAAATATATGGTTTCAACAATCTCATTCAAAATAAGAATTAAGTAATTTTTATACCCTTTTTATTGACTTTGTTTGCAAGAACAACCCGTAGTTGGGTTTTATTTTCGCTGACATATCTTATATTATAAGGAGGGGGACTTATTGCCTTTACATTACAATCTGTAACTGATTTATACTAATTGTTTATTCGTTTAACAGGTAAGTCTTTCTTCTCCTGGACACATGATCCTATCTTCAGAGTTTCTCGTGATTTTATTTTGTTCTCAATTCGCAACGTTATCATTTGATGAAAAGAAATTTGTAAAATTAAATTTTTATTGAACATGAGAAAAAAATGCAATATTTTTCGGGGGTATGGTATGTGCTTTAATTCAAGCTTCTTAAGTTTCCTGCATATTTATTGGAAAATGTTTGTTTAGCGGAACAAGCTGAAACAGGTAGAACTGTTCCAATTGGTGAAAAAATGTTATACGTGGTTCTAGGTGTCTTCCTTACTGCTGGATTTTTTTCGACAATTATCATCGTCCGTAAGAGGTATATTTTCTTCTTTCTCCTACTCCTTTTCTTCCTATTAAATTCAGGTCTCGGAAGAACAAGCACATGATTTATGAAGAACGTATAATTATGATATCAAACTTACAGGAACTTCATATACATGTACTTGTATATCAATATTGTCTTTGCTCTGATATAAAAACGAAATGAAAATATCACATTAAGACATATTATGACAATTTATGTACATTTAGCTCGAATTTTGATGTAGTTGATTATTTACAAAGCTCCAAATTTGTAGAAGGTCGTAATAGCAATAACAGATGCCATTATTTTTCGCTCAAAAGAGAAATCTAAATTTTTTATTGTTTGTTTTTCTTCAGAATGCAATCTCAAAGAGAGTCAAGGTACATTGGATCTATGTTCTTACCACAGTTTTATGCTAATCCTATTCGTGAAAGAGGAGGGGATTCAAATGCGGACTATGAAGTTGTTGACACTCGTTTGAAAATCGAAGGAACCGGAAAAATTCCTGTATGCAATGATCAAGAAAATGAATATTTGGAGATAATTTAAAAGATATATCAATTTAAACTTTTTGTTGACAATTTCCTTTTAGATATTTTAATTTTTACAAAAAAAGAAAATATACAACATACTCACATACTTGCAATGAATACTGTAAAGCAAGATATCTGATAAACTTATGACAGACTATATTATCAGTCTTCAAAAAATTATTATCATTTAAATACATGTGTCTACAATAATATATATGCCTATATACATGTGCATACATAAATGCATAATTGTATATATTTATATAGATATAGTCAAATTAGCTTTTATTTTCTCAGTGAATTGTCGCCCGCGGTTGCAGTGGTTAGAGTGTCTGCTCCAATGTCGCGAAGTAAGGAAGTGATCCTTACGTCGCGGGTTTGAATACCACTGTAGGACGTGTAGACCGGTTCTTCGGTTGAGACCGTATAAACCGGGCTCCCGTGTCGCAGTAGGTGCTGGCATGAAAAAGATTAGGACTCAATGGCTCAATGGCCCTAACTGCCGAGTATAGGACAAATTTTGTAGCTCTCCACCGGCAATTGGTGGCGTCTCCATCTGAGTGAAAAATTCTTGAGAGGGACGATAAACAATATACAATCAATCAATCTAAGTGAATTTTTCACCCTTCCATCATGACTTGTTTTTTGAATTAATGTCGTAACAACTTCGAAATTTCCAGATAAAGAAAAAAAGATGCACAGAGAGCACCTAAATTTGTGTGTTTCTAAAACGCGGAACGGAAAGCGGAACGGAACGGAAAACGGGAAAATTATGTCAAACAAATAACCTAGGTTCGATATAAATCAGATATAAAAGCAATTTTCTTGATATTAAAGTGATATCTAATAAAAAAAATGTCGTAAACTGTGATATTTTCATAAATTATGTACACCTCAGAAAGCACGTGTATTAAAATACATACTAACTAGACTCAATTCCTAAGTATCCATTTGAACGTTTCGTACAAATTCTTTTTCTTTCTATTTTAAAAGAAAGTTTGTTCATAAAAAGGATATTGTCTTGAAACACTGAGGCAAAAGGGAAAAAAGACTACTAGTATGTAAGTTCATTCATTTGTAAAGACAAAAACTAACTAATTTTACATTCAGATTATGCAAGAAGTGGCGAATCCAGGAATATGCTGAAAGGGGCAGTTTAATAAAGGTAGGAGAAGGGGCTCATAGCCACATCAAATCGATTTATTTAATCTTATGTATATTTGGGACACAAAGGGGAGGAATGGACCTTTTGCAACTTTTGAGACTTCTCCGATGAGCGGAAAAATAACTGATCTCAAATGTTTTACAGGGTCATTCATATACCCCCCCCCCTCCCCGACACACACATATATACCACATACAGACAATGCAGCATTGTTAAGGCCTGAAAAAGGGAGCGGAGCCTTATTTCTACGAGATATGTTTACTGTGAAGGTCGCTTTTAATTCCGTTAGTCTATACATTTAAAAACTCCGCAAAATCCAGGGGGGGGGAGGTCCGGACCATTGACCCTCCTCTAGATCCGCGGATGAAGTGTTTTTCGAACTTGTCGGAAAGCTTTGCTCTAATCGTAATCTTAAGGATTTTTAATATTTATTTCTCTTACCATCTAGATATCAGCTATCCCCTTTTGTCTAGATATAACCTTTTTACTATTACAGAAATGTTCATCGAAACCCCCACACCTTTTGTTAATGTAGTTGATGTATTAAGTTAGCGTAAAAATATTACTAAAAGATGTTGGGGTTGTAACTTACCCCCCTCCCTCCTGAATCACACAATATTCTAGAGCTCCAGATAAGGTGCGTATTTGCAGAAATACGCATGAAATTTTACAAAATACGCATTGAAAATTAAAAAAGAGCGTACAATTACGCATTAGCAATCATAGATACGCATTACACCACGAAAGTACTGCGTACAACAAGTTGAAGAATACAGGTACGACTTACTTAATGAAACGAATTGAGGTTAACTTAGTGTTGGATTTTTTTCAAAACGAAGTACAGATTTAAAAGCCTTTTAGTGACCAGGAATATTCTAGTAATGAAGACGACGATCTCCATTTCGGGAGGAAGAATCGGAGATTTAGATTAAAATCAATTTCTAAATAGAAAAACTATGCACTAGGCATAACTTTTTTTAAATTATGGGTTCATATCCAATTTTTCATCTCTCTCAACTTGCCATATTAACGAAGATTCTTTCAGTTTACTCTTGATACGATATCGTAAATGAAGGAAAAGTTATAGGTGTCTCTGACTCTATAGTACATTGTACCTTGACCTATTGTATAATCTACCTTGTCAGAAAAGAGTGCTTCCCAATCTTAGCAAAAAGTCTTGTTGGTATTTATAAAATTTATTCAAATAAATGCAGGAACAGACCTTTGAAGTTTTTTCCCTCTTCAAAAACTCATACTTCGATTACAAGCTAAAAATAAAGGTCAACACATTTCTATATAAACAAAATACTCTTCAATCATTTTGCTGAAAATCAAAATCTGCATTGATTTGAAAATCAGGGAGTAAATACACTTTTGGGTAAAAAATTATCTGGAGCTCTGTTAAAATATTCTGCTTTTTGGTTTTTAAAACTCTTTTCAGGAAAGTTAAAATTCTCCTACCCCTTTCAAATTTGGTTCTACGTCACTGCTTTGTCAGCAATTTTCGTGAAAAACTAAATCTACTACTATTTAATGATAGGGGTTGAAAGGGGATTGAATACTAGTATATATATAAGATTATCGTTTTGTGTATTTTAAGTGATTTAATCTAAAATGATATACTAGTATTCCGTTTTCCGTTCTGCGTTTTAGCAACACCCCCTAAATTTCCAAGTTCATCCAGATTTTTTAACATTTATACTATTGCCTGCGCTTATTTTGATATTAGTAGGAATTGTGTCATGTGACTAGTCAGCATGTTTTGAAGATTATTCTTTCTTGTAAACTGATTGGATCTGATTCGTCGAGAAACATTTGTTAAAAACACTATAACCCGCTGTATAATGAATCCACACCCTCCAGCGTAGCAACAGGCAACATTGCTTGACGACAGGTGATATTTACAAAACAAAATGTTGACTGCGCAGAACTTATGGGCGCAAAGTTCACTGTAATATGTATTTGTATAAAACATTTGGTATAATATAATAAAAATTGCATGTAGTTGAGTGTAGCATTGAAAATTTTTATTCAGCTACATGCAATATTTATATAGTCATAGATAGTAGTCAATCTGTCATTTACTTTATATTTTTGTTTTCAGCCAAGCCATTTAATTGTTATATACATGTAAGTCTACATAATAAATAAAATGTATTTCTCATCATTTGTTAGTTTCAATAAATCGCATCCACTCAATAGTTTTTCTAATTACTGTTTACAAGGAGTTTAGCAAAGCTGTGAATTGGTAGAATTGTCTCGTAACACTGCAGGAAAAAAATGTGGATAAAACAGTAAATTAATACTTGGGATGTTAACGAATAATAAAGTCTCAACTATCGTTCGATCGTACCGATTATAGACTAATTTTTTTCAGGTGTTGCTTCCTACTTGATATCTTTAAGTTAATTCGATAAACAAGAAAATGCTCTACATACATGTATAAACGATTTCTATGACGAGGTAAGTTATTGACGAACACGTTGATATAATAGAATATCAACAAAATAGTTCAGTCATCATTTTCTAAGTTCTGTAGTGACCTTGCCAACAAATACAATGCATCATACTGTCAAATTCCATTTGATGTTTTTCATACTGATTTAAATAAGAAATTGCTGGCGGTCGGTAGAGGATGCTCCCTCCTCCATGGCACCTGATCCCATCTTTTTAAAGGTCCGTTTTTGCTTTGATTCTGATTTGTATTGTTTGAATGGACTTTGGAACCCAAATACTGTTTGTTATCTCCATACACGTATTTCATTAGTTTTTGTAAATAAACATAGTCCAATCAAACAAACTATAAAGAAGTTTAAACATAATTTTCATTGCAAATAGCGATAAATGGAATATTCAAACATTTAATTTGTTTTAAATATTATCAAACAATAATTTCTAATCTTTGATAAAAATGTTTCAAATGATTTATTTCAGCATTCGTCTAACTTTTTTTCCCAGAAGAAAAAGAGAACCATCATGATCGTGCTAAATAGCACGTGGGGTTGCTGGATCTGGGATTTTTTTAAGAGAAAGACAAAGCGGACAGATTAGTGAATATTTTGCTTCACAACTCTTAAGCTATCTGCATCACAGGGTGGGGGAATTGGTGATAGTTTTATTTCCTAAGATATAGGTTTGCACTCTTATAAGAGCTGTGGTTAAGGTAGCATTTAAAACAAAATTGGAAACAGAATAAAAACTACTTAAATTCACATCAAGATAACAATTATGATCATGCTTTTCTTTTTTAAGTCTTCCTGTTTGCATTTCAAGTGCATTTCGTATTCTCCCTAGCAGATTCTGATGAATTGTCCGGATTTAAAGCAAGTGAATAGCATTTTCTAAATATACCACTTGTGTTATCAGAAACATCGTTCCTTTAAACATAAATATTTTCCTTATTGCCATCAATTGCAGCAATAACAGGGTTCTTGCTGAGAACTATGGCATCGTACTTGTCCTGAGGCGTACTATGGCGGTTGAATATTCCTTCGTTAACATGATCGTAGAGGTCTACCTCGTCTATTGCGTTTACTTTGGAATCTAAATTGAACCTTCTGGTGCTAAGCATGTTGTAATTGTTTGAGTTCCTTGTACATTGAGAGTAATCCCCTTGCGCTCTCACTGAATCTGCGTTTTCAGGACGGTTTGTTTCTCGTCCTTTATAAAAAATTGATTTTGATTTGCTTACTAAAACAAATTAATCTTGTTTTATCTTGAAAATTAAAATCCACAATTTATCTTTTAAAAATGTATTTAATTTTCAAAAAATTGTAAATTAATGCAATCCATGATTATGAATATATCCTATATCAAATTTTAAGTTAATAACATTTTTTGAAAATAAAAGAATCATAATATTATTTTCAATGTTATTGCAGACATATCTGTTTTTTATATTATAATCTTAAAGCATTTTAGTGCTTCTAGAGGTATACTTACTTCTCAAAAACTGGCGTATAAACTCTTATCTATAAAGCAACATCTATTGTAATTAATAGAGAGATCATCGGTCCCGACTTTTAAGGAATAAAGATATGTAATATGAATTTCATGAGGATCCATTTCTTTATTTAATATTTATTTTTTTTACCATAATATTCATGAGGCTACATTGTACCTTTTTTTAATTAACGTTTTGCCTCTGTAGAATTAAGCAAAGGAGATCAAAATTTAGATAATTTTATAAAATAACCATACTCACAATAGCTTCAAAATAACTTGCTTTTTATTATAAAGGAAGACAATGGCAGCTAGTATGGAAATTACACTGAGAATTGCCGCCGTTATTGTAACACTAATGATTGTACTACTATATGACTTTTCCTCAAATACTACACTCTCTGGGTCTGGTTAAAATTAAACTACACAATCTTAAGTTTTAAAAAAAATCTTACGGAAATCTCCAATTAATTATAATCTTTTTTTGTACTAACAACATCACATTTTCAACACAAACTCAAAAGAATTCTTTTTTAATACATCAAATATATCTTAATTATTTCAGTTGCCTTCCAAATTCGTATTTGAATTCAAAACTGATCATCATCAACAGTTTACAGATATTAATTATTTGATTGCTTATTGTCAATATGTAAAAAAAATAATTTTTAAAAAACTCGACAGGAAATGTTAAAATCGGCAAAGCAGTATTTAATGTCAGCATTTTGTATACAAAATAATTTAATTTCAATCTCTGAAAACGAGATTAGTTTCGTTTCAACTACAAATAGTTCTTACCTTTTGTAGTATTATTAAAACACCCTATTTTCCTGTCAAAGTACTGGTCGGGCGTACAGTTACATTTACACTGACAACCAAATCCATAGTATCCATAGACACAGGGTCCTCCTGTACACCTGTCTCCATACGTGCCTACTTCACAGGCTAGAAGAACATGATCAACGAAGAAATGAAAATATTTACTTAGTGTTAGTCTTTCACAATGTCTTTCAGTTGTTTTTTTTTTTTTTTTAAAAACATTAATATTTTAGATACAAAAACCCGTTGAAATATTCCTATTACATCCAAATGAATGCATTGAGTAAACACTTGATAAACAGTGCTTGATCATGAATATATGAATGGGTTTTAAATCACAATATGCATTAATGTGATATTTCAGCATCCATCACATTTTGTTACAAGAGTGAAAATAAATAGTTTTAAAAGGAATTAAAGTATATGTATATTGTGCATTTGTGCAAACAATAAAGACAGTATCTAGCTAAAATAGAAATTAATCAAGAAAAGGTTTTAGAAAAGGATATTTTACTTCAGTCATTATTTGGACTTTACACTGTTTATCAATTGCAAGCACACCTATTAGGTGTAAGAAAAGACTTGTTTGTGCTTCAATAGACTTGAAACATGACTCTAGGAATTCACCCTTTACTTGCTCATTGAAAATCGGTGGTTTCAACCGTAATCTGTTGCCATTTGAGGATTACCGGGCAATGAAGCTCAAAGTCCATTTAAGAACTCAAATTGTAAGCAGAACAACCAAAAGCGATAAATGTTGAAGTTGTTATCTTTCATTTAGAGTTTCAAAGTACAGTTATTTCAATTCAATATGTAATTTAGGGAAACTGGGATTTAATACTACTAATCGTAATCCAACTTATACCCATAGCTACCTTTCTAAGGAAGACAGTATTCAAAATCATATGTCAGTTTTGAATATTTTTGATATTCCTAACAACCAGAATGGATTTGAATTACCATATCTATATTGGATTCCAAAACCTCACCAAAATTGAATACGAAAATACATAGCGGTTTCTGTCAAATATTCTACCAATCATCTTTCTTTACTCTTCACTGAAATATGAAGAGTTGTGGAGATGAAATTTCAGGAGTACTGTGCAACAATATATTCGAAAAGGTGTAAAACAGATGTGGATAATAAAAAAAAAATTCAAGGAACGTTTTGAAAATTTGAAATCACAAACTTTAAAATCAATAGCATTCAAACTTACGACTTTAGAACTCTTTATACAGCAATTTCCAATGATAAAATATAACAGTCCAAGCTTTTTGATTTCATTGACAGCTGCTTTTTTAATAAAAATGAAACTCGTAAATGACCTTGTCATTGTTATTTGTAACATTATTTTGTTAAAAAATCATTCTGATTGTACACACAAGCACTCTGGAGTTGATGTTAAAAAGGTGCAGAGTTTTTTATCTATGTGGTTTTCGGAAACCAGGTTTTTCAACAATCTATTGGAATTCCCATGCGTACTAATTGCTCCCCGTTAAAAGCAGTCTTATTTTTGCATTCATATGGAGCAGAATTCGTCCAAAATCTTTTAGATGAAATGAAGAAAACACTTGCTGTGGCCATTTACGTAGATATATCAACTAAGTATTGTCAATTAACATTTTTTTTTTCATTCCGATATCGATCGGTTCGATATATCCCAGTGAGCTTGAGATAAAAGATACCACAGAGTCTGACACATCTATTTCATATTTGGATGTTGTATTTGAAAAGTGACGTTAATGGTAATCTAACAACCGTGCATCATAACAAACGATATGATTGTAACTTTTCAATCGTCAAATTCCCCCTACTTATGCAGCAATATACCTTCATCACCCTCATACGGGGTTTATATTTTTCTCGGTTGATTCGATACGATAGAGCGTGCTATGCGTGTGAACAATCTTTAAATGAAGGACGTTATTGACAAACAAGTTGTTGAAACAAGAATATCAGCAGTCTCGCTTAAAGTCATAATTTCGCAACCTCTATGGTCGATACAATGACAATCAAATACAATATACCACTAAGTCAAATACTGACTGGCGATTTTATAAAAATTGTAAGAACATTTTATACACACTGAATTGACGACGAATTTTCCCGTTATTTAACCGTTTAACGATCATGACAAGAAGGATATGGAGATAACGAACAGTACTGAATATCAAAGTCCATAAAACAATACAAAATAGGAGCAGTGCAAACAGGACCTCCAAAACATCAGAGGTGGGATCAGGTGCCTTTGAGGAGTGAGCTTTCTTTGCTGATCGGTCACACACGCCGTATGCTCCTTTGTTATGATAGGAGAATAACGAAAAAATCCGTCGTCAATTCAGAGTATAAATAATGGACTAATAATTAGTATGAAATTGTTCATACGAAGAGCATGCTCTTACTGCGGGTGTGACCGGTCGGCAGGGGATGCACACTCCTCCATGGCACCTGATCTCACCTCTGATATTTTGGAGGTCCGTGTATGCTCTGTATCTTTTTTTGTTTAATGGACTTTTGATCTTGAATACTGTTTGTTATCTCCATATATCTAATTGTACAGTACATATGTGTTATATGCATTGTTTTTAATCTTTTATTTTTTTTATATACTTTTAAAGTCATACACTGCTCAATATCTTAACCTTTCTATTGTACATAGATGATACTATATTCATGTATTGATGCTCTTATCAAACGTAGACACATAGAGAATAAAAAGTTTTTCTTTAGTTGCAATATCTAAAAAACATACTTACGTTCGCAGATGTCATACTTTTGTTGATAATTTGTACAGCATTTACGGTTTGTTCCACTAGGTTATAATTGAATAAAATTATATCAAAAAATAGAAATTCATACAATGTGTAACGACATGTATAGTGTTAAAAAGTGTCTTCAAATCAATTTATTTTGTAAAGCACACTTACTCTTCAGTTTTGCAAACTCCGGGTCCATCTTTGAGCTTAACTATTCCGTTGGCGAAATAAATAATGATGGGAAACACATAATAATGCTGAAATAGATTCATTGTGATTTAAAGATAGAATTATTCTCAAGTTCTATCTGCAAGTGCATGATATACAGTACCGAAAATTCATTTCTCTCCGCCGCATTATCATATAAGGAAATTAAGTATATTTTTACCATATCGATTTTACTTTTCATAAACTATTTTTAGTCGTTTTCCATTCTTCAATCCTGACTTATTTTATTGCTTTTAATGTCATTATTATTATTATTTATGTTGTCATAATGTAACAAAGTTAGAAAAGCATGAACAGAAAGTACCTTTTCCAAGTTAGTACAGAAATTAAATGCTAAATGCATGAAATGTTGCAATATTAAACTGGCATACTTCTTCTCCTTTTATGAAAGTTATTTTTCTTTAGATATTGTCAACATGCATTATGTCAATTTGCGACTTAAATACATACATATATATACATAGTAAGATATGAGGATGCAGCACCAGATGTTGTCGTACTTCATCACCTCACCAATGATGTAAAGGCAAAAAGTCCTGAGACTTGTGTTAACGAGACGGAAGAAATTATCAACATCATCACTCAAAAATGGTCAGCCAAAGTGGTTCTGTCACTATGTACTCCTCGTAAAGACGGCGAATTACACAGTGCAAATAGTGCTCTAATCAACGCCCTACTAAAGAAGAAATACAAAAGTGACTCAGTCGTGTATATCAGTGAAAACATAAACATGTCTAATAGGCCTGCCAAGGTCCTTGAAAGGGACAATGTTCATCTTACACAAGATGGTGTTGCCATGTTAGCATCCAATATCAAAAGATCAATCCTTCTAGCTTTAGGAATCGAGCAGGCTCCATTGCAGATGGGAAAAGACCAAGACCCTGACTATCACCGTGCTTCACCAAATAAGTTGTACAAATACCAGCGAAAGTGGCGAAACTACCAGTACGCACCATCCGAACCATGGGAAGGGAGACCTTACCATCCTGCCAGCTATGGCTTTAACTACAATTACTAAATTTTCTTTTTTATCACCATATCAGATGTTACTTATCAATTACACTGATGATATATATAAACAATGCCATTCTTTTAACGGGTATTTCAATGTATGAATTTCATTCTCGAATATTGTACCACTTCCACTTATCGGTGCACCTGTACTCATGAATGTCATGTTTATTTGCAACTGATTTATTATTTTTTTCTTCTCACATATTGTTACTACTAGATTATACATTGTATTAGATGTTTTGAAGGAATATTGTTACTACTAGATTATACATTGTATAAGATGTTTTGAAGGATGTTGTACCTTTTCTCTTGATTTGGGTTTGAAAATTTGGTATTTTTTCTTAGAATGTATCAGATGTACAGAAAAACAAATGTTAAATGTGCTTTTTGGAATGTGGGAGGATTGATAACAAAAGGTATGAACAAAATGGATGACGAGCTTTTTCTATCAAAAATTATAGATAAAGATTTAGTATTTCTTGTGGAAACACACATTGGACCAGATACAGTTGTATTACATGATGATTTTTACTGCCACACAATTTGTAGAAATATATCTAAAAATGGCAGATACTTTGGAGGGATATCAATATTAATTAAGCATGAGATTAAAGATCATGTTTCTGTAATTAAAAATACATGTAGTGAGTATCAATGGATCAAATTAGAAAAATCTTTTTTTAATTTTGAGAAGGATTTGTATATATGTACTGTTTACAACCCCCCTGAGGGATCACCTGCAATAACACAAAATAATGTTAATATTCTGGAACTCGTACAGAAGGATATTAATCAATATAAAGATTTAGGAAATATAATGCTTTGTGGAGATTTTAATGCTAGAACAGGAAATGCAACTGATTATATACTATATGATAACAACCAATATTTACCCTTATTTGAAACATATAAAATTGATAATGATATTTTCAAAAGAGTTAATAGAGACACTTGTGTGGATAAGAGAGGAAAAGAACTAATAGATTTTTGTATTGGAAACCAACTTCGTATTATGAACGGAAGATGTTTTGGTGACATTTTTGGAAATTTCACTTGCCATAATTATCATGGAAGTAGTGTTGTTGATTATCTTTTAACTGATGAAGAAATTGTACAACGTATTTTGTTTTTTGAAGTATCAGATTTTATTTCCACATTATCTGACTGCCACTGTATGTTATCATGGAATATTTTTTCTCAACGTGATTCTTCTAATAGAGAAAATAGTATAGGTAATAATAATTACAAGACCCATTCATCCTTTAAGTGGGGGGAAGACTCTGCTATTAAATTTATAGAGGCATTACAATCCCCCAAAATAAAATGCAATCTTGATAACACCATGAGCATCAATGACATAGAATCTATAGAATCGACAATAAATAGATCAAAAGATTCCCTGGAAGCTGCAGTGGCAGTCAGATAATGTGGAAATAAAATCTGATACTTCAAAAAACAAAATACGTTGTACAATTTCTTCATCAGTTATTTCACAATTTATTTGTCTTTGTTCCGTCATGCGTAAAGTCCGGCGAGGGTCTAGGAGATGATTGATTACTCAAGGCGAAGCCCTAGTAAAATTAAGTGTTATAACTTTTTGAATTGAAAGACGGTAGAATTGTTTGATTAAAAGTTTCAGCTAGAGAGAATTTGTGTGTTCAGATATTCTAATTATCACAATTGTTACTGTGTCGCCAAATTTTTACTGTGTCGCATGCATGAAATTTGAATCGTTACTGTGTCGGAGAAAATTTTACTGTGTCGGGAGCAACACAGTAAAACAGCTCATGGAGAACCCTGGCAGCCATTATGTCATTAAAACCAAACTTACCTTAAAATAAAACATGTAAAAGTAATAAAAGCTCTGCTAAACATAAAAAGAAATGGTTTGATAACGAGTTGATAAATATGCGCTCAAAACTAGTTAGGAAGGGAACTTTATTTGGCCACTACCCCAGAGATATCAATATTAAGAATCAATATTACAAAGCATATAGAATATATAACAAACTACGAAAACACCATCTGGTAAACACGTTAAAATTCCCTTCCATCTGGATAACAACAATATTGAATGTGTTAAACAATACAAGTATCTGGGTCTGACTGTTAATGCATCTGGAACACTAAGTAATGCTAAAAATGATTGTTGTAACAAAGCCAAAAAAGCCTATTTCAAACTTCAAAAAGACTTTCTCACATTTAATCCATCAATTAGAACTGCTTTAAATGTATTTGACCACACTATTAAACCCATTATCCTGTATGGTTCGGAGTTATGGGTTTTTTTTTTACCCAACAACCTCTAATTTTAAGAGAAATCCAAATATAACACTAGACAAAATATACCAAAGCTTAGAAGGCGAAATTCTAAATCTTAAATTTTACAAACATTTACTAATGGTTCATGGTAAAAGCAGCAATTTTGCTGTAAGATCTGAGCTAGGACGTTTGAATTTGCATGTCATTAAAAATATGTTATTATACTGGCATAGGTTAGAGAATCTAGATGGTCAATTTCCCTTGCTTAGTGAGGCTTTTAACTGCTCTAAAACACTACACCAAAATGGTTTTACTTCATGATATTCTTGTGTTAACTTCTTACTTAACTATATTGATATTAAAATTAGTGATTTCCTCGGTATGTCAACCCCACAATTTAAAATCAATTTGAAAAGAATATTACTGAATTTCTATAAATTAACATGGGAAAAAGACAGGAATTTACATAAAGATGGCAAATTGTCTACCTTTACCAGCATAAAGACTAACTTTTGTTTTGAACCTTATCTAGATATTCTTACAAACAATCAACATAGATCAGTTTTAACAAAGTTAAGAATATCGGCCAACAGGCTTAAAATTGAAATTGGACGTTACCAAAAAATACCTAGAGAGGAACGAATTTGTTCACTTTGTCATCACAACGAGATTCAGGATGAAATTCATTTTCTCCTTGTATGTCCTCATCTTAGTGTACAAAGACTTGAACTCAGAAATATTTGTAAAATTAAATGTAAAAATTTTCAGTCTCTATCTTATGATAATCAATTTTATTGGCTCATGACTAATGAAGACCCAGACATCCTTAGATCACTTGCTGGATTCCTTAGTAATTTACCTTAATTGAAGATATTGTGATAAGCATAAAAAGATTATATACCTCTTTCCCAGTTTCTTGCCTTTAACTATATATATATATATATATATATATATATATATATATATATATATATATATATATATATATATATATATATATATATATGTATAAATCATTTATATTTGTATGTAACTTACAATACGATACATGTATGTATATTCAGTATATCTCTTATATACTTTTTTTTTGTTTTGTTTTTAACAATTGCTCTTTATTTGTAATATCATCATCATGCTTGTTCTATCATTTGGATCCTCCTCCTTCTATTTGTAAATCTTTTTGCTCCTCCGGGGGCCCAAATTGGATTAATAAAATCTTGTATATTGTATCTTGTATACATAATATAGTACTGTATATATAAAACATAAACCTGTGATCGTCAAGCGTAACCTGTTATGAACATGAAAAAAGGCAAGAGAAATATTATGATACAAACACTGTTTATATTTCCAAATGCAAATGTATTAACCCGGTCATCTTAAACATTTAATTTTTTTTCATAAACTTCTTCACCCGGTTGCAAATTTCATAAAATCTTAGTCAGTGATTTTGGAGTTTGTTTGAAATATTGTGAGAAGAACATCACCAACAGAAACCTTGCAGTGCTGAATTACAAGAGTTATTTTTAGCTTTGATTCATTGAGATTCAAAATAAGTTCAGAATGCCCCCCTTGAATTCTGAAATGGCTATTTCATTGCTTCTGCATAAAAATGTTTTCATTTGATCTCAAGTTAATCGCAAGCTTGAGACGAATACACGCAGGAATGAAAGGGAAGGGCAATGATGTCACTATCTACTACGTATTTAAAGAAAAGTTCTCTAAACAATTGATGTAACAGACTGGTATTCTCCAGGATATTATTTATATGTAAATACTCTTAAAACAGACACTTTAAAAGTGATAAAATTAGCAGGAAGCACATGATATATAAGGTATCGTACTAACGTCTCAATTTCATTACACGCTTTTTGTTACCAGATAATTTGTGCAGATATTCAGGTAAATTACTTTAACTCTAGCTATTAACAATTTCTGTATTACTTAACAAACATCTTTAAATGAAATATTTTGTCATTGAATTAATATAAGTAAAATTATATAAATTTTTAATGTGTTTGATTCATTCTTATGAATAAATTAAAGCAATCTTGCAAAATAGAAGAAAATTACGTTCATTTTAACAAACTTTTATTTTTAAAATAAATTTTACTTTTCTATCGAATAAAAATAACTACGTAAAAAAAATTTTCTATTAAACAATAAATTAAAAAAAAACGTTTATATTCAAAGCGTTCAAGTTCGCTAAATAATGTTATAGATGTTTATCAAACAGCATAGGAAAATAGTTTCATTATTTAAAAAAGAATCTTTTCAAAACTGTCATTTTTGACACACATTTAAAATGTAATTTCAATCGTTTTTATTAATCAAGTATTCAAAGACCTATATATAATTAACAAATGCTGAGTATTTAAGTTTAATGTTCTATTCGAGTTGGCAGGTATTGTCCACAGTGGTCTACACAAAAGTGGGGCAGCCGGCAAAATGGCATACCCCCAACATCAACATAAGTTGTGCCCTCCCTGACGGGAAAAGTAGCACGCTGGGTTGACCTCATTCGTGCTACGGACACATTTCAACACAAATTATCTTTTGATATAATCATATTATTTTGCTTTAGAATTACATTGTAGAAGATATAATTTTCAAAGTCAACATCACATATATCAACATCAACCATCAAATATATCAGCATCAACCACAAAGTCAACAAAATCAACAGTTCAATGGTTAAATTGAAGGTGACGATTTCGCCAATACGACCACTGTTAAGTATAGTCTACTGTCTTTCCCCGAACTCCTCAAATGGATAATTCGCCAGGTTGACCCTTGTCACGCATGGTATTTGGCCAGAGATCATTCCAAAGGTCCTAGAATACGGAAATAGCAGGCAATTCTGATCAGCATCGTTAGTCTCCTTCAACGAAATCTCTAATACCTGAAAAGACAAAAACAAAAACCCACAGCAGAAAAAGCTTCTCAAAACCATTTCCATAAAACTTCAATAAATTGGGTATAGCTAAACCATGTAAAACAATTTAAACGTAATTTAAACAAACAAATGGAGAAAGGGAATATACTAAACACCTAGCTCAAGGGTTGAGGTGGGAGGGTATTTCATAATACAGAAAAATAAATCGGATACTTTCATCACCTACCTTTCACTTTCATTGATGCCTAGAAAAAGGGAGATAACCCGTAAACCTAGTGACTAAATACCGACACTGTATTGGATGGATGAATAAATTCCGGCTTATCTCATTTATTAGTTTCTTCACAAAAAGGAGGTGAATGATGACATATAATAAAAGGATAGAGCTTTGATAACGACGCATATTGTGAGATGAACTCAAATATGCGGTATTATCAAAGACCTATATATAATTAACAAATGCTAAGTATTTAAGTTTAATGTTCTATTCGAGTTGGCAGGTATTGTCCACAGTGGCAGGGGCTGACAAATAGATTTTTAAGGCACTAGTCCAAGGGCAAGTACATGGTCAAAATTGACTTGCCCTACCTGAATTTTTGCTTGCCCTACAATAAACTTATTCTGTATTTATAGATATTTCCAAAAAGAGGAAGACAAATGCTGAGCAAGCCCCCTTGCCCAGCTTTAAAATGGCCTTTAAATAAATTCTATTTTTTTTGATAAGTCACTTGCCCATGGGCAAGTGGTTGATAAAATTCCACTTGCCCACCCCTAAAATTCACTAGCCCCGGGCGTCGGGCAATGGGATTTGTCATCCCCTGCACAGTGGTCTACATAACAGTGGGGCAGCCGGCAAATTGGCATACCCCCAACATCAACATAAGTTGTGCCCTCCCTGACGGGAAAAGTAGCACGCTGGGTTGACCTCATTCGTGCTACGGACACATTTCAACACAAATTATCTTTTGATATAATTATATTATTTTGCTTTAGAATTACAGTGTAGAAGATATAATTTTCAAAGTCAACATCACATATATCAACATCAACCATCAAATATATCAGCATCAACCACAAAGTCAACAAAATCAACAGTTCAATGGTTAAATTGAAGGTGACGATTTCGCCACATGGGCACCGTAGGTGCCCACCGCCACCTGGTTGGGGTAGGCAACTTCAATTTAACCACCCACCATAGACTCCTAGCCTACTCAAAACCCTCAGCAACCTATCCATCGTGAACATCACTCTCTCTCATTTCCAACCCACTGTAGATCTATGCTGCATTAAAATAATCCTGGTTTCCCATCAAACTAATCGTGCCTAAGGACCCCCCCCCCCCTTAATTTTATATCTTTCAAAGTAATATTGCTTTGGTCGCTATTTCTATTATTAATACCCAATTATATTACTGAGTCAACAAGAAAGAACTAACGGGACCAATGCAAGGAAATTATGTAGAAAAAACGTTTTATCTAGAATTAACCCCCCCCCCCTCTTTATTTGTTTATTCATTTGAATTTTATTTCGTATCTTTTTATTCATTTTAAGGTGTTTTGAAAAAAAAAGTTAAATACTTTCCTGCAGAGATAAGAAACAAGATGAATGAGCACCTACACTCTTAACCCCCCTCCCCCTCCCCTTTCCCTTTAGTATGATTATGCCGTTCCTGTATTGTTGACAATAATTTTTAAAGTGTTCACAATCCAAATTTGTAAACTGCAGAAATTAATCTCTGTGTGAATAATCAACATTTGTAAAATAATCTATCAAATAATAAATTCAGTAAAATAAGTTTACCTGAATTTTCATGTTAACTAAAGATTGTACAAAACTTTTCATTTACTAAACACAACTATATCAAATACATGTACAAGGCCTTTATGCAGATAACGGGTGATAAGACATTAAATGTATGTGTTTATATTATGTAATCATTATATCATAAAACCTACTCAATTAATGTACACCCTGTTAGAGAAATTCATGATTATGTTCATGTACACTGGAGACGGCTTCCAAATAGCTTGACCTTCATTTATTTCCTGTATAATTTTAACTAAACCAAATTGTCAACACAGATAGAATATATATGCAAAACATGCCTTTGACCCCATCTTACTTAATATGAACCCTTTGTAATATATCAACAAGCAAAATAGTAGCTAGCCTTGCTAGATATCTACATGTACTTCTTTAGAATAAAATTTGGGGAATCCTATCTATATCAAATAGTGAACCATTGAGGTCCTAAATTACTATGCACACATTGTTATTGTTCTGGTTGAGTCTGAAGTTGTCCCCCTTGTCAAGCCCCTTAAGAGAAGTGATATCCGAGTAGGTGAGGATGCTGCTGGTCCTAATATAACTATTATGTAGATTTGACAAGACAATGTACAATTTAACTCTGGTGCATGAAACCTATGCCCCCAAGATTTTAAAGCCTGAATTGTTCATTGTAATGCTTCCATCCAACTGATGAAATTTTTTATTTACTCAAAATCTAATTAGTCATCATTCATATTAACTTACCTTGAGTTTTGTCATAGCATGTGTACAACTGTAAATATGTATAAACAAATACACATCTTACTTGATGCTTAATTCAAATACATAAAATGCATTATTGTAATATAACATTCAAAAGCACCACAACTTGTTCTGACTGTATTTCACTCAAAACTATTTTATTTCACAATTGATTACTGCCTTTGTTGCAATTCCATATCTTTTATGCCTCTCTTTGGACCCTTGTTAAAGTTGAATGGCCTTGATTGAAAATTTATATACTTTAAGTAGAATTTTTTCAATTCGTGAATCTAGCTAAATAACATTTCTAACGACATGATGCAATAGATTTATCAAAGTTTTATTAATTCTCAATGTTTTCTAAATTTCTATTTATTCTCTGTTTTAAGAAAAAAGGTAGTATGGCAAAGCTAGGGTATAGCCCTATCCTTGAAAATTTATTTTTTAAAATATCACAAAACATTTGCAACAAACCCAGAGTTACAAAAGCATACTCGTATTGTTAGAATTATAATTATGGATATTCCCATTTCTAAATCCCCTAAAGATAGGCCAAGGGACTCTAAATATAGGCTAACGTGTGTACGGATGTTTATTGACTAATGACCTTAAATAACATGGAAGGAATAAAGTTGAAGTTCATAGGGCCTACCTATTTCATTAGCCCATTTTGTTTACATATTATTTAGCTAAATACGCTCTAGTCTTCTTCATTCATAATCTGCTGATGAAGTTGGTTATTATTACCATACTGTTATCTCTTGTACCATGTGCCAGTGTTTAAAGTATGGACGGGTGACAAATCCATCTGTTTCAATCCAATGAAATATTTGCCATCGAGCAATATAAATGTTAATAAGATAATCCATGTTACTTCTTTGACTGAAACTTAACTTTAAAAACTGGAAATCATGATAAAATATTTCATAATACAGAAAAATAAATCGGATACTTTCATCACCCACCTTTCACTTTCATTGATGCCTAGAAAAGGGGAGATAACCCGTAAACCTAGTGACTAAATACCGACACTGTATTGGATGGATGAATAAATTCCGGCTTATCTCATTTATTAGTTTCTTCACAAAAAGGAGGTGAATGATGACATATAATAAAAGGATAGAGCTTTGATAACGACGCATATTGTGAGATGAACTCCAATATGCGGTATTATATTTTAAGGTTTCCAATTTAACTTATAAGTTAAGTCACAGTATTGAACATAACTATTGAGTTGGGATGATAGGGTGAAAATGGACATTTTCTTTTTAAGAAAAAATAAAATAAAATCTATCTATGTATGATTAATGTGCTAAAGCGTTGTCATTAGGAATGTTCATCTTGCAGATTCATTTGCAACACTTTGGTCTCATTAGCTTACCTTACCTTTTAAAAACTTTTTTTACGTTCATGTTCATGTACATTGATTGATCGGTACTTTTTTTGGAGTAAGGATATTTGGTATTTTGGCAAGTATAATATCAGACAAAGACATTCTAGCGGTCCGGGGCCAAGCTTATCCTTAAGGTCTTTAATGGTCGTTTATACTTACTCAGCGACCTGTGAATTTATGTACGAGACATAGACTCGTTACAATAAACTTCACATCTTTCTTTAAAAATGTCATTGTAGTCTAGTCTTACACATTCTTTGATGTAGCCTTGAATCCATGCACTTACAGGAAGATTAAATTTTTTATTACATGTAGTTACCTATCATGCAATATCTCGATAAAAAAAATAAAATCAATTAATGTTAGTTATCTTCACCTTTTTCATTAGTTATTTTAGTTATACTTTTTTTCAGGAATTTGCGATGTTTTGCCGCATTGCTCTGATGTTTGTTTTAGTATCGCTTGCCTATGGTTGTCACACAGAATATAAAGATTACTTTTGCAAATGTCTCTGTTACGATGTTTACAACATTACAAAGAGAATCTGCGACATCAGAAGTTCAAGTCCTTCCTACCCGGAGTGTGTACGCTTTTATGGAATGTTTGAAAAAATGTTGAAAGTAGAATGAACGAATAGCAGCACAAACCTATCGATAAAATATTACAAGATAAAATAACTGTGCACTGTATTTGTATGTATATTTGATAACAGAAAACAAGGAATTATTTTTGCTCTTTAATATGGAACGCCATCACTGCCTTATAGCATAAAACTATGCATTCATTATGTCAATCTATCATTACGTGATGTGAACATATCTTTACGTTATGTCAACTTTTTATGGGATGATGTAAAAATATCTTTTCATCATGTCAATGCTGCATTACATGAAGTAAACTTATTCTTCCATTATGTCAGCACTTTATAACTTGAAGTCCAAAGTTCATTATGTGAAGTGAAAATATGTTTACATTGTGTTAAAACTTTATTACGTGAAATGAATGTTTCTTTGTGTTATTTCATTTCTTCAATATGTGAGGTCAAATTTTCATTACGTCAAGTTAATTTTGTTTTACATGTGTTCTATGATTAAATTTATCATTACATTAACTCAAAGTCCATTCCCATTTGTGAGTGTATATTTCTATTATAACAAAGCATTATTACGTGATGTTAATGTATCTTTACTTTACGCCGAGGTCATAACAATGTGAGGTGAATACATCTTACCTTTATGTCCGTGCTTTATTACGTGATGTAAAAAGGTTTATAACATGTGAACATGTATTATGGATACAGTCCCGGCGTTCCATATTATATCAAAACTTTACTACATTATGTAGTAACTCAAAACTCCATTCCGTTATGTAGATATTTAATAAGAATATGTTAACTTTTTCTTATGTGATTTTAAATTATCTTTACATTGTGTTAACTCTTTATCATGTTGATTACAAATGTTCATTACGTGCTGTAAAATACATTTACATCACAATATTTCATCACGAGTAACCTACACATTGAAGTCATTTTCACATTATGACGTCACAATGATGAAGAAAAACAATACCTTTCATATGCATTACGAATTACAGATACATTATATGAGGGGGGGGTCTGGCTTCGTCTTTTTTCCCGACATAACTTTATCATAGAAATTGTTCATTGAAATTCCGCCCCACTTTTTGCTGAAGTATAAGGGTACACTTTCAAAAACGATGCAATGTCAATGGAATTAGTCATTTTTCAACCATTCCAGGACCAGAATTCTGTTTCAAAAATCTACCAGTCCCTTACTAAAATCAAAAATTGATCATGCCTCAGAAAACATGGGCACATATCAGTGGCGATCTTGTGTTCTTGAAAGGAGTAGCTATACGTGTCTAAGTTCGGGACCAGGGGGTGAAAGCCTGGAAGCTCTCAGGCTTTAGTTTTTTTAATAAAACGTCTTCAACTTTAATATTTCAGTTATACTTTATGTGAAACTAATGCAATGTCCTACAAAGTAAAACCAATTGATTAATTTCATGCATATTTTGGTCAATAAAGATGGGAGGGCGGGACCCCCTCTCCCCACCCACCCACCATTGCACGTATGAAAAAATTATGTGTTTACACTTAAAAAAAAAGGAGGGTTAAAGACTGATTAAAAGCTTAGGACAGTGTTTTGTAATTAGATCAGAAGTTTTGGACTTTTCAAAACAATTCAAAAGAAAAAGAAAAATATTGCTGAGTGACACAAACTATTTGATTTGCGATAATTACCGTATGAGATTAAGGTAAGGTTTGCGTCTCCCTCCAACTTTTATTTTTTTTAATATGCACACATGCCATATATCAATTTATTCAGGGAGATTAGCTTCATCATTTAATATGATTTTCAAAGATATTGCCCGTCCCATTTTTTTAGTAAAAGACGCCAAATTTAACGTATTTCATATTTCACCTCGAATATTATTTTCATTGAAAAAATTGATTTATTTTATTAATTATCAAACTTTTATAATTAAAATGACCTGAATTAGTATAATTCATGCTTCT
>PRKT01000007.1:109632-178010 GCA_003671525.1 Saccostrea glomerata | reverse complement strand
TTTTACTCTTTGATACTAGATGTTCAATATTTTATAATTCACATTCAAGGAGAGTGCGGGCCTTCTTAAAAAATCACCTGCACGTACAGACACCTTTCAATGGATATTGTTGACTGTTTCAGTGCAATTGGGTATATATTGAATTCATTTTTTAATCAACCATGCATGAAATCCAATTATAACTGTGATTAAGTATTTAGTTTAATGTATCTTAATGTAAATATGATAGTTTTTGAAAAATCTATCACTATCATGAATCACTTATTTTCATTTCTGCCTGGTTCTTATAAATAGCTGTACTTAAGACTTAATTAAATCTTGTGTGTAATTTAATATTTGATATGTTTAATTGAAATTATTTGCATGTTTAACATATGTGCATGTAATATTAACAAATTTTTAGGCATAACCTAAACCTTACGTCACACAATAGAGTTGAAATATTCTAAGACATACTGACAAGAGGCTAAGCACTTTAGACACAATGTAAAGATACAATGGCATAACATAATAATGATTTGTGAAAAAGTAAGGGAAAATTGACATAATGTAAAAGATTCCCGTCGTCTCTAGCATATTGATGACACAATGCAGTGAAGAATTGGCCACATGTGACAATTTTTTCACATCATGTTATGAAATTCTGACATCGTGTTATAGCGACTTGATATTGAATTAACGATAAATTCACATCATGTAATGAACTACTTAGACCAAATAGTAGAGAGTGCACATAATGTAATAATGAGTTGAAATTATATAAATACATCTTTACACCACGTAAAATTAATTTGACTTAATGTCATAAAAAGCTGATATAATGCAATGGAAGATTGGCGCAATATAATTGAAGTTCGAGTTAATACCATTAAGACTTGACATAATGTAATGGAAAGTTGACATAGCGCAATAGTAGTGTGTATAAATGTCATAAAGAGTTAACATAATGTAATGGAAAGTTGACATAAGGCAATAGAAATGCGTGTAAATGTCATTAAGGGTTGACATAATGTAATGGAAAGTTGACATAACGCAATAGTAGTGTGTGTAAATGTCATAAAGAGTTGACATAATGTAATGGAAAGTTGACAAAACGCAATAGTAGTGTGTGTAAATGTCATATAGAGTTGACATAATGTAATGGAAAGTTGACATAACGCAATAGTAGTTTGTGTAAATGTCATAAAGAGTTGACATAATGTAATGGAAAGTTGACTCAATACAATAGTTCTGCAAGTAAATTTCATAAAGTGTTGACATAATGTAATGGAACGTTGACACAATGCAATTGTAGTGTTCTGCTATAAGGCAGTGACGGCGTTCCATACTTTGAAATACATGTTCTTTGTTGTACGTCTTTGAACATTTTTATATGCACATATTTACGGCTCGGTCACCGGCGTGAAGAAGAGGTTATGTTCAGCGTTTGTTTGACACACCTAGAAATGAGTTAAATGTATGTTGTCCTTACGTCACGGGTTCTATTCCCACTGTGGGGCGTGGTCATTTGATTGAGACTTTAAAAAGACCAAAAGAACTTTTTAAAAATTTAAACTCACAAAATTTTACCAATACCAACAATATTCAAACTTATTACAAACTTATGACTTATAAACTTGATATACAATCATTCCCACGTTAAAATAAGGTTCAGACTATGACATTGTCATCTTAAGGTAGGACACACAAGGTTAGCTTTTTTAAAAAAGCTGACAGTCAGCCACTGGAATACAGAAAGTTTCTTTCTTGTGTTGTAATGGGTTATGATTTGATCTATCCATCATGCTGTGTTCCTTAACATGCTTAAATGTAATAAATGCCATTGTAATAAAAGTTAAATTCTTGTAATCGTTTTCTTATTTGTAACATATTGCTGTACATAATAAATAATGAAGCATAGAATATTTTTTTTTAATTCTGCATCGTGATCATTACAATGATCTCCAATAAACTCTCTTCGGCGCATACATCGGAGAAAGTTCATCTTATACCGGTAAATGAACAATTGAAAGCCACCATGGCAACTAAGATCTCGTTAAATAATTTTAATTCTATAAAAATGATATAGATTATGATGAAAAAAAGGAAGGTAGTCTTTGTGTTAGATTGTTTTTAAATATTATTAAATAACAGTTTTCATTTGTGCATTTCGAGGCAATGCATGATGTGGAGGGGGGAGGGGGCATACTGCATGTATATTTAATTCAATTTCTAAGTTTGAGCATCCATTTTAGTGTTATAAGGAAAGAAAATTGCTTCCAAAAAAAGTAATGAACGCCAGGGAGAACAATTTAAAATGGAAATTCAAAATATGTTTATACATGCAGTACGTATACATATACACAAAATGTCTTTGATGATGTTTACCATCATAGCAAAACTATAGCTTAAAAATCTGGAATCCATCTAGATATGTACATGTAAAGTTAGTTATTAGTAACTGGCTACTAGTGGCTGGCTACGACAAGTGGTAAAGTTAGCTTCTAGTAGCTGGCTACGAGAAGTAAGTAAAGTTGGCTACTAGTAACTGGCTACTAGTAGCTGGCTACGACAAGCAAGTAAAGTTGGCTACTTGTAACTGGCTACTAGTAGCTGGCTACGACAAGCAAGTAAAGTTGGCTACTAGTAACTGGCTACCAGTGACTGACTTGAACATTCTAGTACCTTTTGTGTTAAATTTTGCTAATTTGGGAGAAATGATCTGGCACTAATATTACCAAGATAGCGTTATTAATAAACACAGCTACTAGTACCGTTTGTTTAAAATTATGCAATTTTGGGAGACAAAAGTTGATATTATAGAAGTAACTGCATTTTTACATCGCTGATATCTACTGATATTGTTGACAAAAACAATCTCTGAGCTTTTCCACATGATCTGGCACTAAAGTTACCAAGATATCGTTATTAATTAACTCAGCTACTAGTACGTTTTGTTTAAAATTATGCAATTTTAGGAGACAAATGTTGATACTATAGAAGTAGCTGCATTTTACACCGCTGATGTCTACTGATATTGCTAAGTAAAACAATCTCTGAGCTTTTCCACATGATCTGGCACTAATGTTATCAAGATATCGTTATTAATAAACTCAGCTACTAGTACCTTTTGTTTAAAATTATGCAATTTTGGGAGACAAATGTTGATATTATAGAAGTAGCTGCATTTTTACACCGCTGATATCTACTGATATTGTTGATAAAAACAATCTCTAAGCTTTTCCACATGATCTGGCACTAAAGTTATCAAGATATCGTTATTAATAAACTCAGCTACTAGTACGTTTTGTTTAAAATTATGCAATTTTGGGAGACAAATGTTGATACTATAGAAGTAGCTGCATTTTTACACCGCTGATATCTACTGATATTGCTTATAAAAACAATCTCTGAGCTTTTCCGCATCATCTGGCACTAAAGTTACCAAGATATCGTTATTAATAAACTCAGCTACTAGTACCTTTTGTTTAAAATTATGCAATTTTGGGAGACAAATGTTGATATTATAGTAGCAGCTGCATTTTTACACCGCTGATATCCACTGATATTGTTGATAAAAACAATCTCTGAGCTTTTTCACATGATCTGGCACTAAAGTTACCAAGATATCGTTGTTAATAAACCAAGCTACTAGTACCTTTTGTTTAAAATTATGCAATTTCGGGAGACAAATGTTGATATTATAGAAGTAGCTGGATATTTGAACCGCTAATATCAACTGATATTGTTGATAAAAACAATCTCTGAGCTTTTCCACATGATTTGGCACTAAAGTTACATGTACCAAGATATCGTTATTAATAAACTCAGCTACCAGTACCTTTTGTTTAAAATTATGCAATTTCGGGAGACAAATGTTGATATTTTAGAAGTAGGCTGGATATTTGATCCGCTGATATCCACTGATATTGTTGATAAAAACAATCTCTGAGCTTTTCCACATGATTTTGCACTAAAGTTACCAAGATATCGTTATTAATAAACTCAGCTCTTGGTACCTTTTGTTTAAAATTATGCTCTTTTAGGAGACAAATCTTGATATTATACAAGTAGCTTGATTTTTACACCGCTGATATCAACTGCTATTGCTGATAAAAACAATCTCTTAGATTATCCACATGATCTGGCACTTAAGTTACCAAGATATCGTTCGTAATTATCTCAGTAACTAATACTCTTTGTTATATAATGCAAATTTGTGATACAAAAGTTGATAACGAGCTGTGTGAAGTACGCCTGGTCAAATAGAAAATATGGACTTTGTGCATTGATCCAAACGATTTTTCCACAGTTAATCTAGACCTGCTAAGCATCATACTGATTATGAATAGTTAACAAAACTACCTTTATTTACTTTTAGCAATAACCATGCTTCTTTTTGGTTATGCTACTTACATACAGCTTTAGGTGACGTCTCTATAGACCAATCGCAACTTCTCGAGCCTTTCCGACTAGCGGAAAAAACGACCTCGAATGTATATGGTAGCCGCCATGACAACCCTCCTTTTTCACAATCTTGGAAATAAATGCATGAAGATCTTTTATTTATGGAATATGGAGTTTAACTTTATTCAATGTAATGATATTACCTAAAATATACCATAGAAGGGACTTCTTACTACGTCTATCCATATTTGAATGAACAGGAAATGTATAAATTTTTAACATCCGGTGATGTTAATACATTCGAGGTGTTTTTCCGACCTCTGACGGAAAGACCCAAGATGATGCGATTGGTCTCTAGACTAGACGCACCAAATTCTATGTGCGGTTTGACTAACTCGATCTGAATAAAACAATAGTTTTAAGTATCTTTGCTCGCCCTAACAGTTTCACCGTCAGGTAATTATCATTGAAATAATTATAATTGGATTCTGACATAGCTGATATCTACACTTATAGTGAGTGCATCCAAGCGGCGCTAATCGCCGCTCGATCGCGTAGCGAGCTCCATAGACAACGTGTACGAACGAAGCAAATTCGGGTTGAAAATAATACTTTACGGTGCATAGCAACAGGGGGTTTAAACAAAGCAACATTTAACTTGAAAAAAATACAAACAACGATTTTATGCAGTTTCTATGCCATAAAAAACTATCGTATGCGACCTTGGTTTTTTTTTTTTTAATTTGACGTCATACTTTCGGATATTTCCAATTTTTCTCCCATGCAAAGTTGTTACTCGTTCCTCACTGAAATGTATGACCTGATGGTAGAGAATGGATTTTTGGGAGACTTCTGAGGAATTTTGGACTGTCCATGTACTGTAAACCTACTTTTATTCGCATGCGAGAAATATTCGCGAAATTTCGCGATCGACTTTAACTCGCGAATATTAATCGCCGTGAACCATAATTTTGCTTTGTATTTCTAGAGAAAATATTTCCACGATCGTGAACATCAATCGTCGCGGACTGATTTCAAATTGACGAATCGCGAATAAAAGATGACGCGAATAATAGTTGGTTTACAGTATCCCACGATCCATGAGAAGTAATTTTTAGGAAAGACAATAAAAGTATAAGTTGTGTATAGTTTAAAATCAGTGGCAAATCCAGGAACTTTGTAAGGGCGGGTAGAAGGCAGGGATCCTGGGGGTGCACCGAAGCCCCCAGTGGGTCTAGGGCAAGGGCCTAGTTGGAGTTCAGGGGTGAAGCCCCCGGAAGCTGATAAATTTTTACAAATAAGAGTTTTTTCCTTTGATTTAAGGATAATGGACAGATAGATTTTATCATGCATTCTCTGTAAGCACCAAAAAATCTTGGAAACGACATATCTCCGATTTTGATGAAATGCACCACAGGTGCACCTTGGTACAAAACCAGCAAATATGGCCTTAGAAGTTTCCCACGTGCACCCGGTTGCCATGGAGACGGATCCATTGAATTTGGCCATTTTCGGCCATTTTGACCAAACAAAAACATGAAAATTGAGGAAATATGAATGCATTTTTATCTTTATGTAGTGAACTCAAATATAAATCTTTGTATCATAAGAAAACATCAACTGTTAAAGAATACAGGGCATATAACCAGTTATTCCAGAATTGACCCCACTCTTAGAAAACGGTTCTGCAAAATAGCATAGTTTCTCAAAATGTGAAAAATGGAAAATTTGGCATTTTTTGAGAAATTTAAGGTCAAATTAAAAAAATTGTCTACGTAAATTTTTCTAATCATATACGTGTCGTCAAACGTCAGTATTAGTAGTGTCCCCTCATGAAAAAATTGGAGTGGGATCTCAATGCTATTTTTAGTAACATGTATCTAAAAATAGACATATTTCAGAAAAATCCAAAAAATGAAATTTGGGCAGAGTTTAAGATGCCATTGCTAGGTAATTATGAAATATACTGTAAAAGTCAAAATGCTCATGTCAGAGACTGGACACCAATAACTACCATGCATATTATTTTCAGGGATTTCCGTTTTCTATTTATAGCTTCAAATGCCTAAATATAGACATGTCTCATAAAATGATGAAAAATGTCAATTTTCTATCATTTTGAAGCTCCACTGAATCATAAATAATAAAAATATGGATCTCTCCAATATTTCATCAATTAGACCGAGGAATAGTATAATATCTCACAAATTATTGAGGACAGGCTCTCATCTCTATAAATAGTACAAATGTCTAAAAATAGACACATACGAAATTAACTGTTGAATGTTGATTTTCCACTAATTCTCAAATTAGAGATGGGAAATTTACCGACTTACTGTCATTAACTGTAACTGATACTATGTGACTGACAAGAACAAAAGAACATTCAATGGAATGCAGCATGAAAAGCAGAGGTCTCCATTTCTATCTATAGTAACACATGTTTAAAAATAGACGTAATGCAAAATATCGGGAAAATGTCGTTTTTTGTATTTTTTTTCTAAAATTTTGGATGAATAATTGCTGACCATCTGTTTTTAACTATTACTGGCATATGGTGACCAACAAGTAAAAGAAAGCCTTATATCAAATACAAAATGAGCAGCAGAGGTTTCCATTCCTATTTATAGTAACACATGTTTAAAAATAGACGTACTGCAAAATATCAGAAAAATGTAGTTTTTTCTACTTTTTTCTCACATTTTGGATGAACAATTGCAGACTATATGTTTTTAACTGCTATTGGCATATAATGACCAACAAGTAAAAGAAAGCATATACGAAATACAGAATGAAAAGCAGAGGATTCTATTTCTATTTATAGTAACATGAGTTTAAAAATAGAGATGTGATGCAAAATATCGGGAAAATGTCATTTTTTGTACTTTTTTCTAAACTTTTGGATGCATAATTGCTGACTATTTGTTTTAACTGCTATTGACATATAGTGACCAACAAGTAAAAGAAATCATTATATCAAATGCAGAATGAGAAGCAGTGGTTTCCATTTCTATTCATAGTAACACATGTTTAAAAATAGACGTACTGTAAAATATCAGAAAAATGTAGTTTTTTGTACTTTTTTCTCACATTTTGGATGAACAATTCCAGACTATATGTTTTTAAATGCTCTTGGCATATGGTGACCAACATATAAAAGAAAGCAAAAATGAAATACAGAATGAGAAGCATAAGTTTCCATTTCTGTTTATAGTAACACATGTTTGAAAATAGACAATAACACATGTTTGCAAATTCTCGAAAAAATATACACTGTTGCATTTGTTTAACATCAGGAATGGACAATGTGCAGACAAACGGCTGATATTTGTTATTGACGGAAGGTGAGTAACAAGTATGAAAAAGCTTTAGCAAAAATGTATAAGAATAATGTGTAAGGGTATTTTTCCATTTCTACCTATACTAACGTATAGTTATAAATAGACATTCAGCAATTAATCAAGAAAATGTAGAATCATTCTATTTTCTCAAATTAGGGATAGGAAATTGCAGTCAAATTTTCATTAGCTGTAACCGAAACGTACAAGAGAGCAGTAACCGAAATGCATTATAAGGTGGGTTTCCATTTCTATTTATAGTAACACGTTTTAAAGGCTCAAGTGAGCTTTTATGATCATTTGTGCCTTGTCAGTCGTTGTCGTTCTCATTGTAAACTTTTTATATTTTCATCTTCTTATCAAGAACCACTGGGTTAATTTCAATTTAACTTGCCGCAAAGTATCTTTGAATGAAGGAATAATACCTTTTCTCTGTTCGATTTTTCACTAAGCTAATAATTTATATTTCTGACCAATATTAGTTTGTTTAAACGCCTATTTATGGCAAAGCCATTTCTGTAACTAAAGTTACTCCCGATCCTCTCATAAAGACACGTTAATTTTTAGTAGTAGTAGTATTTTAAAACGTTATAAGGAATCTTTTTCAAACACAGATACCAAAGTATGACAGCTTATTGCCATGAAATTCAAGTCTTTAAAAAGGAGATAAAACTCTAGGCATCCCGTGGGGATCTGGGTTATAATAGGTCCTCAGTACCCCCTTGCTTGTCGTAAAAGGCGACTAAATGGGGCGGTCCTTCGGATTAGACCGTATAAACCGATGCCCCGTGTCACAGCAGGTGTGGCACGATAAAGATCCCTCCCTGCTCAAAGTCTGTAAGTGCCGAGCATAGGCCTAAATTTGCAGCCCTTCACTGGCAATGGTGACGTCTCCATATCAGTGAAATATTCTGGAAAGGGACGTTAAACAGTATACAATCAATCAATCATCTAGGGTCATAACAAAATACTGGTGAATGTTTAATTTGTTAGATTCGTGTCGGAAGCAAATTAAAAGTGAAGAGGGGGGTCCAAACATGAAATCCTATTTCATGGGAGGGGGATCGAACTTCTTTCAGTACCATTTTTTTCTTTCAAACACTACCACTTACCCTTATTTGACTACACTGCAATATGCCTGCTGAAAGGGGGGGGGCTAAATCTACTCCCCAGTGCTTATTACCTATATGATGTCTATCTTTGAACCCCCAACCCCCCATCCCCACCCCTACCCCGCGGTTCCAACACCTACATGTATGTTTATACGTAAAATAAATTTATATATATATAAAATCCATATCTTTTTTTATGAATAAACTTGGTATGTTCTTATTTCACACAAAGATTGTCCATGACCTAAGATTGTGTCATGACCTTGAGCCAAGGTCATTAAGTGAAGTTCAAGGTCACTGAAAAAATTTCATAATTCCTGTCCAGTACATATCTTTCTTATGGATAAACTTGGTATGTTCTCATTTCACACAGACTGCCCATGACTTAAGGGTGTGTCCGGACCTTGAACCAAGGTCATTTTGGGAAGTTCAAGGTCACTAAAGAAAAATTTCATAATTCGTGTCCGCTCCATATATTTCTCATGGATGAACTTGGTAGGTTCTCATTTCACACAAAGATTGCTCATGACCTAAGAGTGTGTCATGACCTTGACGCAAGGTCATTTGGGGAAGAAAAAGGTCACTTGAAGAAAATTTTTTATTACATTGTATTTGTGTCTGGTCCATATCTTTTCTATGGCTAAACCTGAATCTACTACTTCACACAAACATTGCTTATTACCTGATTTTCTGTCATGACTTTGATCCAAGGTTATTAAAGCAAGGTCAAGGTCACTGACAGAAAATGTTCATAATTCGTGTCTGGTCCGTATATTTAGTGTTTTTTTTATTAGGATGCGCCTTCGTTTCATTTATGAAAATATTATGAGCAATTACATTTGCATTAAAAATGTTTTAGCATTTCTCTCTTCTCGTAGATCCATTAAATATTCATGATTTAGCACCTCTGAAATACCCAGCGGGGGTATTTAGTCCCGTTTGGACAGTTTTAGTTTAAACAGACATAGTGATTTGAGCCACTGCCTCCTAGGGAAAATTTTCTGGATCCTCCTAACGAAAAAAATTCAATCGTACTCGGACTGTCTACCTGAATTTAAAGATAATGCTTATTTTATAAAGAAAATCGCTGTCATTTAAGTGTTTTAATGCAGGGAGAACATACTTTTGTGATACATGTATTTGAATGAGGTGGACGCGCTGGCGCGCCGAATACAATTAGCCATGTCAGTTACAGCTAATGAAAGTTTGACTGCAAATTTCCTTTCCCTAATTTGAGAAAAACTAATGAGAATTTTCCAGATTATATATAAATATGTGTTACTATAGGCAGAAATGTAAAAATACCCTTAAACAGTATTCTTATACACTTTAGCTAAAGCCTTTTCATACTCGTTAGTCACATTTTGTCAATAACAAATAAAAGCTGTTTGTCTGCACTTTGACCATCTCTGATGTTTGAATAAAAGTGCGAAAGTCTACAATTTGCAGCATGTCTATTTTCAAACATGTGTTACTATAAATAGAAATAGAAACCTCTGCTTCTCATTCTGTATTTCATATATGCTTTCTTTTACTTGTTGGTCACTATATGCCAATAGCAGTAAAAAAAAACATATTGTCTGCAATTGCTCATCCAAAATGTGAGAAAAAAAGTAAAAAAAAAACATTTTCCCGATAGTTTACAGTATGTCTATTTTTAAACACATGTTACTATAAATAGAAATGGAAACCTCTGCTTCTCATTCTGTATTTGATATAATGCTTTCTTTTACTTGTTGGTCACTATATGCCGATAGCAGTTAAAACAAATAGTCAGCAATTATTCATCCAAAAATTTAGAAAAAAGTACAAAAAATGACATTTTGCCGATATTTTGCATCACGTCTTTTTTTAAACTCATGTTACTATAAATAGAAATGGAAACCTCTGCTTCTCATTCTGTATATCACATATGCTTTCTTTCACTTGTTTGTCACCATATGCCAAAAGCAGTTAAAAACATATAGTCTGCAATTGTTCATCCAAAAATTTAGAAAAAAGTACAAAAAATGACATTTTTCCGATAGTTTACAGTATGTCTATTTTTAAACTCATGTTACTATAAATAGAAATGGAAACCTCTGCTTCTCATTTTCTATTTGATATAAAGCTTTCTTAAGCTTTTACTTGTTGGTCACCATATGCCAATAGCAGTTATAAAGAGATAGTCAGCAATTATTCATCCAAAATTTTAGAAAAAAGTACAAAAATGACATTTTTCCGATAGCTTACAATATGTCTTTTTTTAAACACATGTTACTATAAATAGAAACGGAAACCTCTGCTTCTCATTCTGTATTTGATATAATGCTTTCTTTTACTTGCTGGTCACTATATGCCGATAGCAGTTAAAACAAATAGTCAGCAATTATTCATCCAAAAATTTAGAAAAAAGTACAAAAAATGACATTTTTCCGATATTTTGCATCACGTCTTTTTTTTAAACTCATGTTACTATAAATAGAAATGGAAACCTCTGCTTCTCATTCTGTATATCACATATGCTTTCTTTCACTTGTTTGTCACCATAAGCCAAAAGAAGTTAAAAACATATAGTCTGCAATTGTTCATCCAAAAATTTAGAAAAAAGTTCAAAAAATGACATTTTTCCGATAGTTTACAGTACGTCTATTTTTAAACTCATGTTACTATAAATAGAAATGGAAACCTCTGCTTCTCATTCTGTATATCACATATGCTTTCTTTCACTTGTTTGTCACCATATGCCAAAAGCAGTTAAAAACATATAGTCTGCAATTGTTCATCCAAAAATTTAGAAAAAAGTACAAAAAATGACATTTTTCCGATAGTTTACAGTACGTCTATTTTTAAACTCATGTTACTATAAATAGAAATGGAAACCTCTGCTTCTCATTCTGTATTTGATATAATGCTTTCTTTTACTTGGTGGTCACTATATGCCAATAGCAGTTAAAACAAATAGTCAGCAATTATTCATCCAAAAATTTAGAAAAAAGTACAAAAAATGACACTTTTCCGATAGTTTGCATCACATCTCTATTTCTAAATTCATGTTACTATAAATAGAAATGGAAACCTCTGCTTTTCATTCTGTATTTCGTATATGCTTTCTTTTACTTGTTGGTCATTATATGCCAATAGCAATTAAGAACATAAAGTCTGCAATTGTTCATCCAAAATGTGAGAAAAAAGTAGAAAAAAAACTACATTTTTCTGATAGTTTGCAGTACGTCTATTTTTAAACATGTGTTACTATAAATAGAAATGAAAACCTCTGCTGCTCATTTTGTATTTGATATAAGGCTTTCTTTTACTTGTTGGTCACCATATGCCAGTAGCAGTTAAAAACAGATGGTCAGCAATTATTCATCCAAATTTTAGAAAAAAATACAAAAAACAACATTTTCCCGATATTTTGCATTACGTCTATTTTTAAACATGTGTTACTATAAATAGAAATGGAGACCTCTGCTTATCATGCTGCATTCCATTGAATGTTCTTTTGTTCTTGTCCCTGCTTTATGTCGTGGCAAACTATGTTTTCCCCAAGCACTGGCATCTGTGGAGGTGCCAGACCAGTAGCCACCAACAGATACGGCTGTCATTTGGAATCCACCCTCACCTTGCCAGCCAAGTTACCCCAGATATCATATCTGAGCTTGGGAGGCTTGTGTCTTTGCCAGAGTGCGTGGCCATTGGAGAAATAGGAATCGACTTGACCACCAACTGCAATTGTCCACAGCCATGCTCCAGTTCAAAATGTAAGGGAGCTGTACTTCAGAGTCAAACAGAATTGCTTTCGGAATTATTGGTTTTGGCTAGGGAGACAAAGAAGCCGGTTATATTTCATTGTAGGGATGCAGGGACAGGTGAGGCCGCCAGACATGTGCTGCTTGCGATAGAGATGTTGGATATGGAAGGCCACATATTTCACCGACACTGTTTCACTGGGTCAGTTGGCGAGGCCAGGGAATGGATGAAGAGGCTACCTTCTGTGGTATTCGGTATCTCAACCAAGGTTTTTTTGGACAGGAGCATACAAGATGTTGTCCGATTCCTTAGTCTCGACCGCATTTTGCTGGAGACTGATAGTCCTTACCTTGCCGATGGACCTAAGGCTATCATCAACATAGCGGAGGAAGTCGCTCGTTTAAAGGGAGTTCCGTTGCGGGAGGTGTTGCGTGCAAGCAGGAGGAACGCGTCTCGTATCTATGAACTGTAATTTTTTTTCAGTTGGACTGTTGAATTTAACCATGTTTCAACATGTACAAATTTAGTTTTCCATTTCAGCTTCTATGTCTTAAAAGCTAATTTCTTATTGTATATCTTTTGAATTATATGTAACTGTTTTTTAAGGAGGGGAGGAGTGTGGTACAAGTACCCTATATATACATGTGTCTCTATTATCATCGGGCTCGGGGTACCGAGCATCAATATAACCTAGATTCCTACACACAAAGACGCACGTTGTGCCAGGCTCCTCTCCGGCCTTTGTTGTGTATTCAGGTTTGTGGGTCAATAAATATCGTTAACTCTTGACGATTATATTGTTTTACTCGTCTCACGACACTATTACCAAATATGTGAACCCTATGAATGAGCTTCTTGTACAACCAGGTGTATTAATACAATACTGCCTGGTTTTTCGGTGGACTGCCTCTTAACATCTTAGCTCCGAGACTGATCATGAGAGCCTGTACGAACTTGGCTATGAGATCTTTGTGACACAATGACTATGTGAGCTTTCACGATCTTGGCTCCGAGATCTTTATAATTGAACTTTTCATGTACCATTGTTTGTTACCTTTGCTGTGACTTTATAATAAAACTATAAACTTACAAAAGTCTTCTTAATCCAAACACATCGGCTAATTGTGTTATATTTCTTCAATGTTTCAACTACGTGTACATTTTTCGGGGCAAACTAAGGGCGCGCTTGATTTGTCTACACCTTACACCCGGTATACATTTTTTCATAATCAAGGGCAAAAGTTTACACTTTTGGTGTACACCTTCTAAACCATGTGCAGGGCATGTGTAGGTAATTAAACAGAAAATTCAATATGGCTGACAAATGACGAAACGGTAAAACTGCAGAATTTCTTTTTCTGTATTTGAGTTTACTGTCAAGTATTTTATAGGTTTATTGTGATGAATTCTTTTTAGTAATATAGTGGACCATGTTTTGTGCATTTTATGGAAAATAAAATACTTCATAATTTGTAAAATAAAAAAATAAGCAAATTTTGCAAGTTTGGGTGTTAAAGTCTCTAGATATATTTGATTATAGTTAGATATTTGGTTATAGGGGTAATAATGGACAGCTAGGAAAATGTCTTTGCATTTTGTAAAAGGTTTTGTTTTTAAAGGAATTTTGAAAGAATATTCACAATCGCAACTAATGTTTTATTTAAAAAATCGTCTGCAAATAGGCCCCCCTCAGTTTGTTAAAATTTTGACGTCCGTGTTTAATTTGCCACACTAAACCCAATTTCACTTGATTATGAGATGTAAATCTTCTACACCGGATGTAGTAAGGTGTAGACGAATCAAGCGCGCCCTAAATAATTGCGATGCAATTTTAAATTATTTTGAATGACTCAAAATTAATGAGGATTTGTCAGTGACGATCTTTACATGGAAACTGTAGAATACCAGCATCTGCCCCGGAAGTGCCCTTATAATGGCAATGTCAAGTCTTATGATGTGATTGATTAATTGTAATTTGTCGATTGATAAATATATAGATGAAAAATTTGACATGTTATTTTTAAATTTTAATTGTTATCATAAAAATTGGTTTGTTTGTATCAGAAAAATTCTTTTTTTGTTCTGTTTCTCTGTCTTTGAATTGGCATTTTGACTGAATTTCAAACAGTTTAAGATAATTTATAGCTGATCACCGTATATTTGATAAATGAGATGAAATCATATTTAATAGTTGTTATATACCGAAAACACAACAAGCAATTGTCAGATAAAAAAGAAAATGAAATAAATATAACTTTTGTAGATCAACATTTACAGAATCGTCACTCTCAGAAATTGGCAAAGCTTCACCATTCTGTTTATACTTTATTAAGATTATAAACAAATCGAACACGAGTTGACATCTGTTGGACGTACTGCATCAGAAAGGGATCCAACAAAGGTGTTTTCATAACCTCAAGCTCGAGGTTAATGGTATCTGCCTTGTTGTCCCCCGCTTGAAACGTGGGGGATATTAATTTGGGTTTGTCCGTCCGTCCGTCCGTCCGTCATTCTGTCTGTCTGTAACGCTTTCGTTTCCAGACGATATCTCGAGAACCCTTTGAGCTTTTGCAATGAAAGTTTGCATAGCAACTCCCTATGGACTATAGAAGACCCCTATTGATTTCGAGGTCCAAAGGTCAAGGTCACAAATTTGCAAATTTTGTCTGTTATAACACTTTCTTCCGCGCGAAATCCCCAGAACCCTTTGAGCTTTTGCAATGAAATTTTACAAAACAACTCCTTGTGGCCCAAGGAAGACCCTATCTAATTTTGAGGTCAAAAGGTCAAAGTTCAAGGTCGTAAAGTTATACATTATGTCTGTGTGTAACATTATCCTTTCCGGGCGATATTTCAAGAGGATTTTGAGCTTTTGCAATGTAATTTTATACCAAAACTCCCTAGGACCTCTCTCACCCCTCTCATATTGTCCCGCCCCGTTTGTTTTATTAGTATTTATTGTATTAAATGTCGCTATTTTTAACACAGGGGCATGAGGAGAGTTATTACGTATAAAACAGGTTCTAGGCGGACTTTATATTCTTATAAATCTATTAGAACTGTTTAATTAACTTAAAGGTTAAATAAGACACCATGCGTTGTGTAAAATTTTGACAATATCAAACGTGAACATATACATGTATGTGACTTCATATCTGCATATAATTTTCGATAATATACAGCGGTTCCGTGGTGTAATGGTATGTCTCTCGCTTCAAAAAGAGAAAAGAAAATGTCTCTCGCTTCATGTGTGAGAGGTACCGGGGTCGATTTCCCGATGATCCAATTTTCTTTTTTTCCCGAAATACTTCTTTTTACCAAATGATAGTATTCAGCATGTGAAATGAAAAAAAATATGAGGTCCAGCTTGTACAAACTCATAAAATCATCATTACAGTGTGATAAATATATGAAAAGAATCTTCTATACACATAATTAAGAATAAGCAATCAAATCTTTATATCAATACTGACATATTTTATTTACTTCAGTATAAATGTATTCATTTAATGATTCTACAATTTCAGTCTGGGGGATCCGACCCTCCCCCCCCCCTGCCCCCCGAACTGAGCATGGTTTACTTCTTTCCTAAGCGGGGGACACAAATTCTCTGAATTAGCTTGTTTATGCACAATTTTATGTGAGCAACCTTTTTTGGGCGCTTTACATTGTAATCCTTGTTGTATTACTGACCGATGATGGCTTCAAGAATCTCAGAATGGAACAAAAGTCTTTGGAAATTAGAAAACGGATGATATCTTAGTTACTTCAGTTTCAGACCATGTGGAAAATGTACGAGATTGTTTTTATCAGCAACATCAGTTAATATCAGCGATGTAAATATCCAGCTACTTCAAGAATATCAACATTTGTATCCCAAGTTTGCATACCATCAAACAAAAGGTACTAGTAGCGGAGTTTATTACTAACGATATCTTGGTAACTTTAATGCCAGATCATGTGGAAAAGCTCAGAGATTGTATTTATCAACAATATCAGTGGATATTAGCGATGAAAAATCAAGCTAGTTCAAAAATATCAATATTTGTTACCAAGAATTGCATAATTTTAAAAAAAGGGTACTAGTAGATGAATTTTTTAATAACGATATCTTGGTAACTTAAGTTTCAGATCTTGTGGAAAAACACAGAAATTGTTTTTATCAACAATATCAGTGGAAATCAGCAGTGTAAAAATGCAGTGCAGCTTCTTCTATAATAACAACATTTGTTTCCCAAAATTGCATAATTTTAAACAAAAGGTACTAGTAGCTGAGTTTATTAATAACAGTATCTAGTATCTTGGTAACTTTAGTACCAGATCATGTGGAAAAGCTTAGAGATTGTTTTTATCAACATTATCAGTAGATATCAGCGGTGTAAAAATTCAGCTACTTCTATAATATCATTATTTGTCTCCTAAAATAGCACAATTTTAAACAAAAGGTACTAGTAGCTGAGTTTATGAATAACGATATCTTGGTAATTTAGTGCCAGATCATGTGGAAAAGCTTAGAGATTGTTTTTATTAGCAATATCAGCTGATATCATCGGTATAAATATCAAGCTACTTCCGGAATATCAACATTTGTCTCCCAAAATTGCATAATTTTAAACAAAAGTCACTGGTAGCTGAGTTTATGAACAACGATATCTTGGTAACTTCAATGCCAGATCATGTGGAAAAGCTCAGAAATCGTTTTTATCAACAATATCACTGGATATCAGCAGTGTAAAAATGCAGCTACTTCTATAATATCAACATTTGTCTAGCAAAATTGCATAATTTTAAACAAAAGGTACTCGTAGCTGAGTTTATTAATAACGATATCTTGGTAACTTTAGTACCAGATCATGTGGAAAAACTCAGAGATTGTTTTTATTAGCAATATCAGTTGATATCAGCGGTTTAAAAAGTAACTACTTCTATAGTATCAACATTTGTCTCCCAAAATGGCATAATTTTAAACAAAAGGTACTAGTAGCTGAGTTTATTAATAGCGATATCTTGGTAACTTTAGTGCCAGATCATGTGGAAAAGCTCAGAGATTGTTTTTATTAGCAATATCAGTAGATATCAGCGGTGTAAAAATGCAGCTACTTCTATAGTATCAACATTTGTCTAGCAAAATTGCATAATTTTAAACAAAAGGTACTAGTAGCTGAGTTTATTAATAACGATATCTTGGTAACTTTAGTGCCAGATCATGTGGAAAAGCTCAGAGATTGTTTTTATCAACAATATCAGCGGTGTAAAAATGCAGCTACTTCTATAATATCAACATTTGTCTCCCAATATGGCATAATTTTAAACAAAAGGTACTAGTAGCTGAGTTTATGAATAACAATATCTTGGTAACTTTTGTGCCAGATCATTTGGAAAAGCTCAGAGATTTTTTACTTAGCAATATCAGTAGACTTCAGCGGTGTAAAAATGCAGCTACTTCTATAGTATCAACATTTGTCTCCCAAAATTGCATAATTTTAAACAAAAGGTACTGGTAGCTGAGATTATTAATAACAATATCTTGGTAACTTTAGTGCCAGATCATGTGAAAAAGCTCAGAGATTGTTTTACTTAGCAATATCAGTAGACATCAGCGGTGTAAAAGTGCAGCTACTTCTATAATATTAACATTTGTCTCCCAAAATTGCATAGCCAACTTTACTTACTTCTCGTAGCCAGCTACTAGTAGCCAGTTACTAGTAGCCAGTTACTAGTAGCCAAATTTACTTACTTCTCGTAGCCAGCTACTAGTAGCCAACTTTACCACTTGTCGTAGCCAGCTACTAGTAGCCAGTTACTAGTAGCTAACTTTACATATCTGTTCCATCTCCCCCTCCCCTCTCTCTCCTTTCATTGGGAGGGGGTTGACCCTGTCTATAAATCAGCACAGATCTCTCAGCTATCGCATGTCCACTGTGGTCAATTTCTCACATGTGGGCGCGGTTCACGTGCACAAGCGACACTTACATGTCTATCATCATGTAAATTATAAGAATCTACTGTCTCACAGTGGTCTTTTGATGTTATCATAACTTCCATCATTAGAGTGAAAAAAAAATTGATCTTTCTTTTTTCACTATTTTGGGACATTTGTGGCAAGTGGATTGTTGTGTGAATTCCGACCCGTACATGTCGTATGCAAAGTATTGAATGTTGATCGAGGGAGTCTTGCATCAGGCATCCAGAGGAATACACATTGCAGTTTAAATCTTCGGCTTGCAATGGCAATTGAGGGAATAAATGTACTTATCTGCTATTAGAAGCAATGAAATATTTTCATAGTATCATTTAAAAACTGACAAATATCCCATCTAGAAGCTGAACAGTCTATGTCATTAACTTTCGTCGAGAACGACGAAGAACAATGCAGTCTATAAATAGATCGAGGTAGTGAGTGTCCGTGAAGAAGCATGCCCTCTGGTTGGAGAAAATTGTGCAAATCTTTTTCCCAAAATTCCGATTTACGCAAGCTAACTTGCAGTTTCATCCTAACGTAACTAGTCAGCCCGAGGGCTGACTAAATAGATTGGCCAAATTTTTCCTCAAATTCAATTTTTTTGATACTTTGATATTTTTTTGATACAAAATCTCTCTTTATATATGATATGAAAGAAATTCACCCACGCATTTTTTGCCCACATAGTCTTAAATATTGCCTTATAAACCCTTGTAAGAAGATTGTGGAATCGGACATTCGACTTGAAAATGTGTCTTAGAATTATCAATTGATCTATTACAAATTTGTGTAATACTTTTAAAAAAGAAAACACTTTTGTTACTTTAAATCTGTAAGTCTTATTGATACTGGAAAATTTGAGTAAAATATTAAGTAAAATAGAACATACATAGAACATACATAGCGTTGAAATTGAAAATTCACATGTAAATATACGACAGTTTAAGTTTTCTTAAGAGAAAATGTATCATTCAATTTTTACAAAAAATTAGCAAAATGATTTAAATGGGTCCTAAAATAAAATTTGTAAAAATGAAGAAAATTGAACCAGTGGTTTCTGTTTTTTGGGGGATTACAAAAAATCAATGGCAAAAAAATTAAAAGATTCAGTATATGACGTCACAATATTTGACCTTTGACCTCTTGATATGACCTTGACCTTTGTAGTACATCAATAATGGAGACTCCTTATATATGTGTCGAAATATCAGCTCTCTACGACTGTTACATGCTTGCTTATTGCACTTGCGTAAACACATTCCAATATATAGGATTCTCTGATTTTTTCACAAAATATGACGCAAACATGCCAAAACTTATTTTTCTTACAGGGATCATTCACTGTTGTCAATATAGTAATATCATTTTTTTTCTCAAGGACTTTTTAAGAAATTGTTAAAATAGAATCCACGAGTGTTTTCTTCTACCTTTGATATCAGCTTCTTTTTCAATAAAATTGAATTCTAAAATTATTTTCCCCAAAACATTCTGATTGTACATAATGAATGCAGAATTTATTCAAAATATTATACGTGAAACTAAAACAACTATTATGGCCTTCAACTTCACGTTTATATATATCGACGACGTATTGCTGCTGCTTTATCTAGAATTTGTATTTTATTAGTTTAATATTCCAGCAATAAACGTTTTCGGTTGGGTAAAAATTTACAAAATATTGACTACAAATTTTCGGTCTGGATCACATTATGCACCAAAATGTTGCATAGTATTTTAAATATTTTAAACTGTTTTATTACCTTTGATGAGATGTTTTCGAACAATACTATGGGCTTGTTAACATTTGAAACATTTTATAAGTTGTAAAAACGTTACCTAATCCAGTCATTGAAGGATTGATAGAGGATTTAAAGAAGAGTGATGCGAGCTGGGTATTAGGCGGCTTGAAGGTGAAGCCTCTGAAAGCTTCTGAATGTAAAAGATTAAGAGGTTAGTAGAACAAAAATGAAGTCTTTTGAGAGGACACTTTTTACCATTTCTTGTCAGTAATGATTAATTATATTAAATCCCCATAGTCATTTGAAACTGAGCTGCTTAGTGTTTGAGAGCAGTTTGAGACCTGAAATAGTGCGGTTTGGTGTATTTTTATTTAGAAACGTACGTACAGAACATGTACTAAAAAATCAACTAAAACAAAAGATGTTTCTCGAATAATCCTCCTCCCCCGAATATAATTTGGATTTTTCTAGGTCCTAAGGACACAACTCTGTCAAAATGACTCGATCGTACTAAGAACTTGACCGAGATTTTTTTTTTTTGATAAATTTGTATGCTGAATTTAATTTCTGTATATGCATCCTCTGTATAGGAAATGAACGGAAACTGCAAATAATTTGAACTTTTAAATGTCCAAGGGGCATAATCTGTCTACTTTAATCATAAGAAAAATGAAATTATTCTGTTCGATGTTGATTATAACCGTTTCAATAATTTAAAAAAAAAATCCAATGAGGGACATAATCCCTCACTATTCCCCACCCCGATAAGCTGGGTTTTCTTATACCTCATGTTAAGCAGACACAATAAATTCGAATATTCTAAAATATTTTAACATACATATTTAAGAAGCGAAATGAACTTGGTTGGTCACGTGATCAAGTCCTATGAAGACTTATAGCCTAGGTATATGGTTTGTTTTGAAAGTTTGTATCGCTCGAACACTTGAGTATTTATTTACATTGATGTTTAGCGGTCCAGTCTAGGAAATCTCGTACAAAAAGAAAGAACAATGATCGCTACTTAGAATAATCTTAATATTATATGAGTTCTTTAAATGTGTGAAATCAAAGGCGGTGGTATCATCTGTTTCAGTTAACATTCTTCCAAAGAAAGGCAAGCGCGGTTTTAGACTTATATTGTTCTTTAAAACATTCTTCACACTGAAAGAAGAATAAACGGACATCTATTAATCAGAATTCTTACGCTTGATTTATTTTATCTTTTTCTTTGCGATGAAGGTAGAAAAAACTTTTCGAAATCGGTTTAAGTAACAGAAAAAAAATATCTTCCCTCCATGTGATTCAGTCATGTTATAACCTTTGAGCCCCTAATAAGTTCATACAAATGGAACATTTTTTCTCTTCAATAAGTTCATCTAGGAAAAATGTAAATATTGGTTGTATCAATCATTTAGGCATTAAACACATTTACACTTGCGGCCCACACACAAAAAGCATAGATTATCTGTCTTGATCAGTCAACCTTGTTTTCCTTATCATCATGCTGAAATCTGTTTTTTGAATATTTTAATTCATTACCTGTCAACAAAGTATCAATGAAATTAGAGTTTAACTTGTATAAAAGTAAATTGTTCAAAATTAAATTTTGCAATATTTCTGAAATTTCAAGAGCTTTGAAAAAAGACTGAAAAACTAGAAAGCCACTTTATTTCCACTCCACTTTTGTGTTTTGTTTCCTACAAAGAAAAGTTTTTTATAATTACTATGTTTGACAACAAGTAAGCATTGGCAGCAAATATTGCAGCAACCGTTATAACAACAAACGTTATATCCAAACGGTGTCCAATGGCTATCCAATCTTTCTTCTGTGCCCAGATCAACATATCCCGACAACATGTTTTTGTAATTGCTTGATGTTTCAGTTGACTAAAATTGTGGATATGCAGACTGATGATAACAAATATTTGAACAACACACCCAATGCAAAGATCTGTGAAAAGTTTCTTGGCTACGACGGAGATGTTGGGTTCGGATGACTTTGGAATTTGTTCGGTGATAATTGTTAAGTATACAGCTATTGATAGAAGAACAGTGATAGAATAACTCGCTCTTTCGCCACAATCCCATGGTAACATGAAAACAAAAACCTGGAGAATTTCCATTAGAACTATTGGCATAATTAAAAATAGTACATAATATGTTGAACGGCGGTTGATTTCAAACTCAATTTTAAGTACTCGGATTTTCGATGAATCCTTATTTGTGTTCAGAATATTTAGACTTATTCTTGTCTCTTCCATATCCCAAAGGTTGTTTTTCTCATAGTTATCCATGTTAACGTTGTTGTTGTATGGATATAGGATAACTTCCTCCATATAGTACCCCTATACAACAAGGTCAATCGAGCAATTTTGTGTGTCGTGTGGAAAATAGGTGAAATCTGCTTTGCATTCTGATGAGAAGATGTCCCCTTTCAACATTAATGCTGATCCAGTCGGGAAAAACATGACGGATTCATCTTTCAGTTTTTCGGAATCGGATCTGCTGTACGGATTAATCTGGAGAACATTTGGTGTCCAGACTTCCGATTCTTTGAAGTACATCGATGGAATATCTTGTGACTGATGTGAAGAGAGGTTCCAGTTTTCGGCGATTCGTAAATCTATCCAATGCACCTCAAGATACCCGCTTATAGTAAACTTTCCATTTTTATCGTCAAATTCTATTAAGCGAAATGCGTTGAAGTTAACTGTCACAACTGTAGCGGTGTCATTAGGAAGTAAGCCTTTTTCGTAATTATTAAGGAGATCTTTCCGAAGTTCGTATCTCGATGAAAATGTAACATCACACAATGCCATCACGACAATAGATAGCAAGAGTTGATAACACATTTTATTAGCTGAAAAAAAAAACGAATATATTGTATGTTTACATGTCAGGTAAAGTTGTTAATAGAAAAAAAATCAAAACACGGTTGGGAATTCGATCGTATTATTGTCCTAAATATTTTATATAAATTAATGAATAATTCTTAAAAAGTTATAAACATTGAATTAGATTTTAAAAGTTCTTTTCAAAACTAATATTATTTCCCATTTGCTTTAAAATTTAGACATGATTTTTCGACAAATCACGAATTCCCTTCTTTACATGCTTCCTTTCATCGGGATGTGTATGGATATAAAATCCTTACCTTTTCTAGACTTTTTCATACAATTCTCCAATTCAAAAAAAAAATAAATTGCCCTAATGTTCTAGATACATGTAACATTACCACAAAACTCTTCAAGGTTTGATACACATCGTTGCACAGGTTTTTAAGAGAGTTTCTCATTCACTTTTAAAAATCATTTAAGGGTAAAAGGTCCACGTTTTAGTTATTTGTCATAATAATTTCAAGATTTTTAATACACAGCATTGCACAATACTTTGAATCCTTTTAAGGTCAGACGACACATTCCTCATATATGTTTTGTATCTCTTGGTATTATATAAAAAAATATTCATATTTGTCATTCTCTTCTGATTTCTATATTGTTTTTTTTAAAAATGTTTTTAAATATAATATACAAAAAATTCTATTATAAGCCATTTAGAACATTACCCATAAGGGTTACATAAGAAATATGTCCCTATGGTATCATGGCCAAATGCCTGGAAAGGTACCCTTATTTTTTGTGAGGAAACTTGTTCAAGTACATTTACTTCAATAGCAAATTCCTAGGAAAAATGATATATTTTTGAGGAACGTGTCATCTGACCTTAATGTACTTTTCTACCGTGCTAAAAAGAAAGCTAAATCTAATGCACAAATTCCATTAGAATACCTTCTTTCAAATTTTAAATGAAATAAAAAATAAATATAATTATTTATATAATCCCCACCCCAGCCTCCCCTGAGATTATAATTGCAAAATACATCTCTTGAAGACCCAGAATATGTTTCAGATCAAAATGTAAAATAGGAAGTGCAAATTGACATTATGTGACACTATGTAAAAAAGAATCTGGAAAGCATCACTAAATTAAAAGCATCAGAAATTCTCAATAAAGTTCATTCAGTGGTATAAGAGTAGTTGCAAATAAGACATTGGTAACCCAAAGCTACGGGCGGACGGACAGACTGCCCGATTACTTAATACCCTCCCACTTCTGAAGCGAGGGGTATAGAAACCATCTAACTGCAATGGATAGATTTGGTGAGTGAAATGAAACTTTTGAGACTTTATAAGGAAACTCCATTTACATAATCGATATCTATTTTTGGTTTGTCAGTTTTATCTGTTTGATAAAGTAGTTTTTTTTTCCTGCTTCGTAATATGGGTGTGAAATTCGGGGATTTGAAAAAATATAATTATTTTATTGAAATATATTGTAAACCTAACATCTAGTACACGAAGTTTAATGGTATATTTGGAAACTGGACGATACTGGATGTGCGTGCACGACCAAGAATAAGTAAATGATTTATTTTTTTCTATTTGTTTTCCCTACTAGGTAAAAAACCACAGTGATTTCTGCTCACGAATAGTCTATTGTCTTTCAACATATTCCTCGCGGAAAAAGGCAGGTACCTATGTTTAAAATCAATTAAATAGTCTCAATATGCACATTGTATGGAAAAATTGCTGGAAACAAAGAATATGCTCAGAAACGTGCAGTTATATTTTGACAATATTGAGATTTCATAGATACGAGGGCTGTTCAATAAATAATGTCCTCAGTGCTCAGAAAGAAGCAAACGACGCTTTTCAATGATTTAGTCTTCATGATTTTACTTATTAATCTCTTTTAATTCAAACACATGTCCGTAACATTTTTTATCCAATTTCTAATTATTTTTAGAACTCATTTTTGGGTATTACCCATAGTACACTGGAAATTGGCAGGTCCAATGATTTCCTTGACTTGTTTTTTTTTTCTTCTGAAAGGTGTTTTTTCAAGTTTGGGAATAGAAACAAGTCAAAAGGTCAAAGATCTGGCAAATACTGTTAAATTATGTGAAAAAACATTAACTTTCTGTTCATCCCGAAAACCACTTTACTCTTCAGGGCATGCGGGTTTGGACGCTGTCATGAAGAAATTCATTGTAGTGAATTTCTGATTCTGGGTCCTTCCTCTGATAAACCTTTCAATTTTTTTAAACAAAAAAATTGCTTTCTAGACTCCTCCAGATATTAAACTGTCTCCTCGAATATGAATTTGAACAACAATACCACTAATATTTAAGAAAAATGCATATAAATCTGTCTTTGTGCTCTTGCATACCTTTGCTTTTGTCAGACCTTCGCCGTTTATATCAAGTACTTCTTATGGTGAATTTTGTTTTCATGGTTTTAAGCAATAGTTCCAACATGTTCCAATATCTCTTTGAATATGAAACAAACGTGGATAACTACAATTACTGATATTTTAAAATAATTGTTAATACTTTCGTACATGCTGTCGTTTTCACCCATTTTTCAAAATATAGGGTGACCTTTGAGTACCAAGCTTTTTTACTGTCATATGTTTCTGCTCATTTGTCTATAAAACAGGCATCGGTTGCTGTAAATGTCACATATTTCAGTGAATATTTCTTTGGGATTTTTAACAAGTTTTACAGCAGCTTTAATGTAGCTTTTATTTTCACTCTACTTTACTGATTCTTTACCATTCATTTATAATGCAGTGTCTCGAACAGCCCTTGTTTTCCAGCTTCTCACGATGAACTACTATGTGATGAAAAGTGGTCACATAAACTGTTATAAATTCAATTAAGATACAATAATGAGAGAAAGTCAAGTTTATTGTAATCTATCGGGTATTTACTGGTAAATTTGAACACAGTTTTACAAATAAAGGATATTTCATGAAATCAGGGAATAAGTATATATATTTTATTCTCCTCTACAAATTTAAAGAAATGACGTTTTCAAAATGAACTTTTTCATACATCTTGTTTTAATTTTAATGATGTACAGTCGAGTAGTTAATCCGTTTCTGTCTTCCATTAAAGCTGTTTGTATAAACGAAGCATTTTGAATGCTAAAAAACAATAATATCTGAATAGTTTGGATAAATGAAGATCCACAGTAATTACATATCTGGGATTCAATAATATCATTCATATAACCATGAGACTACTGTTTGCATTATCTCACTGTCATGAATGTCCCTGAATAATTTTAAGAACCAATTATAGTAAATATGAAACAATTGAATAAATTAAAATTGAAACAAAAAAATTGAAATTCGGTATCTTTTACAAGGTCCATTCCAGAACAAAAATTTGATAAAATACTCTTTGATCTCAGTTAGCTTTAAACGTAATCTAAAACTGTTTTTAAATTTAATTAAATAAAATCGATTTTCCTTACTGGAAAACACCTGTTTCCACGATGTTTGATGTTCAGGATATATGAAGGAAAATTAAATTTTGAAGCCATAGAGTATCTGCAATTTTCCTTACTTAATTCATAGAGAAAATGGCCCTCTCAGAACAGCAGTCGAATTCCAACAGATTGCGTTACATTAAACAAATATATAAAAATTAATTCTAAAGCTCATTTAATATACATGTACTCGTAAAGCAGCGTGTTTTGGGGAGCCGACTTTAAAGGAAATTTTTTGATACTCTTGCTTCAATAAACACCCCGAGGGTAAAGAAACCAGACATGAATGTTAACAGAAAGTACATCCATAAAAACATTTTGTCCATTTTCTGTCCGCGATCTATCCAAAAAATGTATTGTTGAATATCAATATCCCTGTCTGGACTTGGGTAAATATCCTCAGAGTTTTTAGTAGCTTCAAAGACCCCACAGATGCTAAAGATATTACAAACTCTACAAACGTTAAGATCTGGATGACTACTTTTACTGTAGATATGATGAAGTAGGATTATGCATATTTGGATGAAAACTGCTATGCAAAGGTCCATTATGACCTTTATTCCAAAATACGCGAATTCAGTTCCTGTTGATCTTGGGATGTTTTCAACGACTAGAGTGAGATATACAGCTATTGCTAGAAAAACTGTAATAGAGAAACTGGATCTTTCCCCCACAATCCCATGGCATCCAAAAAAACAAACAGTTGAAGGAACTGCATCAGCATCAGAAGGATTATCATAAAACATACAAAATAAGATTGGCTGCGTACTAGGAGAAACTCAATCCTTGTCCGTGGAATTGCAGAGGTTTCGTTCTTACCAAGACCAACAACACTGTTAACGATGATTCTAGTGCCTGCTACCATCCAAATATTGCTTCTTCATACAAGTTCATATTGACCTCGTTTTTAGGTGCTTGTAAGGCAATTTCTTCATTTAAGAAACCCCACACCACTACGTCAATGGAACAATTCTGCAAATCAAATGGAAAAGCGGAAAAATATGCTTTGCATTCTGATGTAAAAATATCCATTTTCATCATCAAAGCCGAACCCTCTTTATAAAATGCTACTGCTTCTTCGATCATAATTTCGAAATCTGGCCTATCATAATGATTCAACTGACGAATTTCAGGAGTCCAAACCTCTGAATCTTTAAAATACATGGGATAATTTCGTATGGGAAGAGACATTTGAGGAAGCCCAATTTATGGCGATTCTTGGATCTATCCAAGATATTTTGAAACATCCATTAATTGTAAATTTACCTTCAATGTCACTAAAGCCTATTAAATGAAAGGCACTGAAAGATACGTTGACAACAGTCAACTTATCGTTACGTGGCAACTCCTTTGTTTAGTTCTAAAGAAGGTCTTTGCGAAGCTCAGATTTTGATGACGACATGGGATGCCACAATGTCATAGAACTCTAGTGTCGACGAATTTAACCTGAACTTGAATGAACATGCCAGAAAACCTTCATTTCTTGTAGGATTGTATCATTAAATAAAGATGCTGAAAAGAAACTTCATGTACTTGATGTCCATTTCAAATTTGCTTTATTAAAATATTCTTTCTTCGTGTAAATCTGTCATTTTCTGGAAGCTTAATCAAGTATGTTTTAATTTACATGTTCTACATGTATGCCGAATTTGTATCAAAATGCTTGATCGGCGAAGAAACCCAATCTACAATAGAAGATAGGATTATATAGCAAAACTTTTATTCGGAATTTTAATCAATTCGGAACCATTATAAATATTTATCCCAGCACATCCGTTTCACCTGTAATTGAACAATGGTTTAAAGCCTGCATACTATTCATTCACATTAGCAGTATTTTCCATGAAATGTGTGTTTTGTTTAGTCTGACTACTTTTTTTCAATATGGGTCTTTTCCTCTTTCTTCCAAATATAGAAATCTTGACAGAATGTAGTTACATGTAACCCTTCCCCATATTAACTTTCTGGAAAATTCTGTCGATTAATAACTCTGATAGTTTTCATCTTGTTATAAGAAAAAAATTACAGTGACTTGGTTTTTTCCTGAATGGAATTAGTAAACAAGGACCAATCACATTGACTTCCCTGTTTTATTTGACAATTCATATATTTAGATAATTTAACATATAGTATTGGCCAAAGAAAGTAAGTCTTGGAGTTGTAATATTTTGTATAAATGCTTACAATTGTAGGCATAAAATGCCGTATTTATAAAGAAAATTGCACAAAATTGCATATCTGAACATCAAAGAAAACTCAATTTCTTTATATATATTTCAAGAATTATAATTATGAAAGCTTCAATACTACCAAGGAATACGAATTTCCTTACGCATTTCTCCTTATTTTATCAATTAATTTTGTTGCTTATTGAAGATTTTTACACTTAACATGTCTTCTGTTTTGAATTTTGGAAACAAACAGAGCTGCTATGCTGCCTTGGTCTGCCAGTAAAGTTTTAACATAAACATATTCATCCCAAAGAAATAATGAATTCTTATCACTAGCCTTCTTAAACACACAAAAGGAACTTCATTTAAAATAAGTATTACTAGTATATTAAAACAGTGATGAAACTGATGATTTAATGATTAATTTTGTTTATGTGATTACAGAATCCCCCCCCCCCATCTCAACCACTCCCTCTCTGTATAATATTTTCTAATGATTACTTTCAATTCTTTGATCATAATGTATCATTCATATTTCTCTTATTTTCCTTTGAACCAATTTTGTCATTTTCAAGTACGTAATAGTTTAAAGGAAATCTTGGTAGAGTATTTGCATATATATCCTGATCGATTTTATTTGAATATCCTGCCTGTGTCTTTTGTTTTGAACACTTTCAGGTGTTTCCTTTAGTGTTTCCTGTAGTTTTTGGAGAAGTGCTTGGATTAAGTGCAAGTGTAATGTAGCTATCTCTAGAGGCATACGTCTTATCAGATACACCCTCTTCCTCTACATCGCAAATAACTTCCTTGATACCATTGGATGAAGGAGTCACCTGGTTTTGTCTGAGAGCTAAGGACACGTAACTGTCCTGAGAGTCTTCCGCCTGGCTAGGGATAACAGCGCCACCTTGATCGTAGATTTCTTCTTCCTCTGTGACATTGACTCTGGAGACAACATTAAATCTGTTGAAACTCAGTATGTTGTAGTTGTTAGAGGCCCTTTTCATCTGAGAGTAGTCTTCTTGATCCTCCTCTGATTCATGTCTTGCATCATTGCTATCAACTCGATTTGTTCCCAATTCTTTATAAAATATTATATCTATTCAAACATGTTTTGAGGATATAATATTAATATTATGTTATTTTAGACATTTTTTGATTGTTTATATATAATCATAGGCAGGAATTGTTCCGATTGTAAAGTCTAAACAATCCATAACAGAATATACGAATTTAATTCAGCTGTAATAATCAAAATGCCCACTACATATTCCAAACCTAATAACTTGAAAAATCGGTCCTAGATACTATGATGCTAAATTTTTATTTTTTGCATCTTTAGAAGACAGAAATTTCATCTTTCTTACAAAACCTTAATATAAAACATGAAAAGGATGCTATGGAAATGTTATAGGATATAACGGATATATATAATTTTTCTATCGTTATTCGCAGTATTTTTTTAATGTCAATTTGCTTTTCAATTTTACATCTAATTTCTGCGATTTTAAAATTTATTGAAATTTTGCTCACTTAAGAATTTAGATACACATTTCTGCCATGCGAAATGTGACACAAATTTTCTAAAAGTTTTCTGATGCTTTTTTGTTCATATACCGATAATATAATTTTAATATAATTTTAATAAAAGTTTATCCAGCTTTATACTTTGAAATTTTATACTTGGAAACACTTTTATCTAAAGCACTTTTAAAACATTGTATTTTTTAAAATAAAAATTTATGAGTGGCATAACGGAACTGAATTTGGAGAAAATTTATTTTTAATTCTCAAGAAAACATATTTTTTTGTTTTTTTCCCAATATTTATTTATGAAAACCGAAACCTATTTGGTTGTTTTTATTCCTAAGCAAACATATACTTACTTGTCAAATACTGGCGTAGAAACTTTAATCTGTAATGTCAGATATATCAAGATCCAGAAGGAGACAATTTTTATTTCATTAAAGCAAATAAATTCATTTAAAAATAATAACTTATTACATCTGACGTAAAATACATATTTCTTTAAACGAAAAACTATGCATACATTATATAACCAATACAGTAAGTTAAAATGATGACATTCATCAATTAATCTTATTTGATTTTAATATTAACAGATCACATCATATAGCTTCTGTCCGCCTTAAGAAATGTGTATTTGCTAAGATCATGCTTGCACATTTGTAAGTGACTTTGAAACTTACCTTTCATTGTAAAGAAAGACAATGATGACAAGGATAGACCCAACACCAAGAAATACTGCAATTGCAACAGCGCTAACTGTACTGATAACGTATGACTGCTCATCTATGTCAATGCTCTCTGTTCCTGAGAACAAAACATTTATAAAATCATACGAAGCATTGAACGAACTAAATTCCGTTTTAAACACTATAATATATTTTTATTCTTTACAAATGCAAAAAGAAGTGAGAACTCTATTAAAAAAATATCAATTTTTTAGTTTTATAAACTTTTAATTAGATTATTTTGTAAATATTTCAAGTTCACAACATGTTGAAAGATCTATTATTTCAACGTGCTACATACCACTTGGCTTTGGTATTTTGGAGAGCATAGAAATTTGAAAAACCAGCAAAAACAGCATTCATTTACAAGCCCACTACGCATATTAATGGATTAAAATATCCCGTGTTTCTAACTATCAATGATGTCCCTGACATACCCAACAAAGGAGACGGCGATTCCTTATATCGGCATTTTAATGTGAAGTAAAAATGCGAATTTAAATGTTACAAAATGCTGTCTTTAAGGATTGACTGTCTAATTTTCTTTATTTCATTATGTGATCAATTGATTGGCTTGCGTGATAATTTGCATACGCACCGAATGCTTTTACGCATAAAATTATCTCGCAAGCTAATCGATTGATCATCGTCATTAAATAAAAAAATCTGACAATTATTCTTTATATTAAGATGCTCCTGATTACGATAATCCACGTGCTCTAAGCCCCGTTTCTGTCTTTATATGTCCCGCTCCGCACGTGATTTATATTAGCCGCGCCTACCGATGAACCATAACATTTATGTAGAAATAAAGTACATTAACTATTTGTAATTTTATCTCGAACAAAGACATTGGAAATGTAAATATTACGACTTAAATACACAAGGTATATTCTGTCAATTCCGATAGTTTCCCGCCAACGAACTTCAGACAATCCTCCATGGCACCTGATCCCACCTCTGATGTTTCGGAGGTCTGTGTTTGCTCTGCTTCTGATTTGTATAGTTTTAATGGACTTTTGAGCTTGAAGACTATTCGTTATCTCCAAATTGCTTCACATAAAGACAACTGCATGAAATTGCCATGTATATAAGGCACTTGAACATTTGGCAAAAATTTTCATTCAGATTAAATTATCAAGAAATCAACTCACCTTACTTTCGATGAGTTATTGTAAGGAAAACAAACAGAAATGTTAATTTTTAGTTCCAGTTTTATTACTCTTGTTACTAAACATGTTCATACCATTGAAAAACACATACATGTATCATTTGTTTCAAAAGATTTAATAAAGCAGTTAAATGTTAACACTATGTTATGTCTAAAGGATCAAATGAAACAATGTCCTAAGCATTTTGATTTGAATACGGAATTGAGTTATTACATTTTGGATTTTTTTTATGTAAACGGCTGTTACAGTAGAGTTGATCAAAACTACTTGACAGCGAAAAAGAACTTCAACCAGCGCGGCTTATTTCCCTTTTCTTATGACGTCAGTAAGAATTCATTACTTTTAGTTATAAAATCGACCATGCATTTTGCAGGCACCGTAATTTTAAAGAAAAATCATTATCTTGGCAAACTTATCGCACAAATCTACATTGTACGTTGGATCATATGCTGCTGTCTATATACTCGGTAGTACGCGATTTTATACGATTGACCGCTGTCTGTGAAAGTCTACAGCTTTCGCCGTCTCTCACTATATCACAATCGGACGTAAGCGCAGCACGAACCCGATCTTAATTAAACGAAAGTGAAAAATTCAAAATGCCGTAATTCTGTCAAAAATCAATGAAGCGGTGCGAAATTCATACTTGATCTGTAACTCATCAAGATACACGCACATACCAAAATTCAGCTCAATATCTGCAAGCATTTAGAAAAAAAGTGCGGAAAACCAAGTGGGACAGACTGACAGACAGATGGGGAGAGACAGACAGCTAGACAGACGGATGGATGGACAGACAGACAGCTAGACGGACGGACGGACAGACGCAGAGGAAACCTATAGTCCCCTCCTGTTTCACCGGTAGGGGACTTATAAATATATATTTGGTGGCGCAAGGAAATGCTTGAAGCCTTTCCTTTTTTGGTCATATTTTGGAGGACACCTATTTTGCCAAATTATATATGTTATGTAATAGTCACTTACTGGGAGACAAATTGTCATAATGGTTCAATCTTTTCTCAGGAATTGTGTTTTAATGTTACATTGTCTCCAAGTCTTTTTTATTCAGTTTCATGTATTTTATTATATGTTGTCATTTCATAATAAATGACATTTTTTTTTTGGAACAAACATGCCTTGTGTTATTTGGCAAAAACAAGTTCAATGTTGTAAGACGAGTGTTTAATTCAAGGAATGAAAGCTGAACTTAAATATATATTTGCGTTCAAGAAAAGTAGCAAGTTTATGTCCAGATGTCAATGCGTGGACCACTTTCATCAGCTTTCTTTAAAACATCAACTCCCTTTCTTGTTATATTTAGAAACTCTTACCGTTTGTAGAATTGGAATTGAATGTACATCCTGTCTTTCTGTCACATAACTGGTCAGTTGTACAGTGACATTTTTTTGAACAGCCAAATCCATAGTATCCATATTTACAAGGTCCTCCTGTACAGTTAACACCATATGTACCTATTTCACAGGCTGTAACATAAATAGTGTATTACATTTTAAAAGATGTTTTGATTCACTTACTAATTCCTTTATGTTCATTTCTGAATCTCATGTATTTGATCATATATTTTCATTTTTGTGAAACATGCATTTTTACGGATTAGTTTCAATAAAAAAGAAGACAAGTTGTTACTTGAAATAAACACAATTTAAATAAGTTTCCTCAAAATAAACCATTTTGACATTTTAAAAAATATTATTTAGAAAAGCAAAAACAAATCGCTCTTATTCTAGAATATATACGTGTATTAAGCAAATAGCTTTTTAGGCATGTAATTTCGCGATGAATTTATATATCTTTCTGTGCATCAGTCCGTCACCTTTATTTTTTCAGCACTTTTAAATAGCATGTAAACGTTAAACTGATTTTGGTGAGTCTATCTTGATAGGCTAAAAAACCAAGTTGTGTTTGGTTCCCTTTTATTTATTTATAGACGGAAATATGACTTTTCACATCTTTAGAGGATGCCAGATTATTTTTACACTTTGCATTTATTAAACCTGACTGCTTCATTGTCCGGTGTATTGACGTAGAATGCCGACCCGTGTTTGTGCGGATTATCTTGTATTGCCTTTGTTATACCCCTCACTTGAAAAGTGGGAGTGTATACTGTAATCGGCATGTCCGTCCGTCAATCTTCGAATCATTGGCTTTTGTTTAATTTTGCATATTCTGTACTCTTTTTCTTAGCGTAGATTCAATTCGTGTGTTCTCCCCATGGCTTCCGTTTTGAGGCCTCAACTGATAGTAAACTAATTACTTATATAGCAGTTATTGCATGGAACTAAATACATGCACGTCTTTTTCTAAAAATGTAAGATTAGCAAAACGTTTAGAGAGTATTTGCTCTTTGCTTTCAAATGTAATATTGCTATATATGATATTAAATATAATAAAGCTAATGATATAATATTGCTAGGGTAGAAAGGATATATTAATGCTTCCACTTGTAAAAGCAGTGTTTCTTGTATTGTGGTGTTTATTACGGAAGCGTATTAGTCCCACTTGGACACTTCACTTTTTTTTAATTTCTACACTTTAATCTGTAAATTTAACACTTTAATCTGTAAATTTTACACTTTAATCTGTAGATTTTACACTTTAAAGTGTAAATTTTACACTTTTATCTCTAAATTTTACACTTTAAAAATTTTACACTTTAAAGTGTAAATTTTACACTTTAATCTGTAAATTTTACACTTTAAAGTGTACATTTTGCACTTTAAAGTGTAAAATTTACACTTTAATCTGTAAATTTTACATTTTAAAGTGTAAATTTAACACTTAATCTGTAAATTTTACACTTTAAAGTGTAAATTTTACACTTTAAAGTGTAAATTTTACACTTTAATCTGTAATTTTTACACATTAATCTGTAAATTTTACACTTTAATCTGTAAATTTTACACATTAATCTGTAAATTTTACACAATTATCTGTAAATTTTACACATTAAAGTGTAAATTTTACACTTTGATCTGTAAATTTTACACATTAATCTGTAAATTTCACACTTTAAAGTGTAAATTTTACACTCTAATCTGTAAATTTTACACATTAATCTGTAAGTTTTACACTTTAATCTGTAAATTTTACACTTTAATCTGTAAATTTTACACTTTAATCTGTAAATTTTACACATTAATTTGTAAATTTTACACTTTAATTTGTCAATTTTACACATTAATCTATAAATTTTACACTTTAATCTGTAAATTTTACACTTTAATCTGTAAATTTTACGTATTTATCTGTAAATTTTACACTTCAATCTGTAAAATTTACACTTTATTTTGAACAACCTGAACTGCAATAGGTTATGATCGAACGGTCGATTTGTGATGTTTTACCTCTGACACTTGAGAAAAAGTTTTAAACTGAGATGTACATTTACATGTACATTTTTATTTTACATGTACTCGTAATTGTTTATAAGTATATGATAAACAAGGATGGACTATTTCCTCATGGGTCTCGTAATTTTCCCCAGCTTAAGAAATCAGGGATCTGCTTTTGTTTCAGTATATATACATGTGTTTCTTTAGTTTTACTATAGTGTAACGAAAAGTAAAAATATATATCTCAAAGATTTTGTTATTTGCAGTTCAGATTGATATTACGCTTCCGTAATTATTTTGCATGATAAACGATCTGTTGGCTTTAAAATGCGTTACTGGGAATGTGTGAAGTTGCTAAATTGACTATGTGAATAAACAAATAAAGTGTAAATTTTACACTTTAATCTGTAAAATTTACATATTAAAGTGTAAAATTTACAGATTAAAGTGTAGAAATTTAAAAAAAGTGAAGTGTCCAAGTGGCACTAATACGCTTCCGTAGTTTATGGACTTGTGGACAATTTTTTTTTCCTTTGGAGAACTACTTGATTTTACAAATCTTAAAATGACTTATGCATGGGAGCAATCAATAGCTAGATATTGGAATGTTCTCACTCACTGTTTAAAATTCTAAAAAAAAAAAAATGGATACAAAAATGAAATACTGGGCCTTTATGTATTGTCAAATCATTTAATATGTACTGGTATGATTTTAAATTTTGTAAGCAAACGCATGTACGAAAACGCATGAACAGTGATTTAATTTACAATGTCCTACGAGTTATAATATTCGTCTGAGATCTATTGATTTTAACTCCTAAATTTAAAATTTCATTTTAAAATCGCTTTTATGTTTAAAAGATCAGTTACATACAAAAATAATATGAATACTTAGAATACTTTTTATTTCTTTTTCATTAACTACAAAACCTAAAATCCACTTACGTTTGCAGTGATTTTCCTTTTGTTGATAGTTTGTGCAACATCTCAGATTTCCACTTCAGATGAATATAAAATGAAACAAATAGCTATGTTCATTTAATAATATTCACTTCTGTCATTTTGAAACACCGATGTATGTGTAACACAATTACCTGAAATCCTTGCAAACTCCGGGTCCATCATAGAGTCCAGTTTCCCCTGTAAAACAAATTGAATTGCAAATACCTAACACACATGAATCATATTCATTGTGGTAAAATCACGGTTTATTGACAATATCTTTTCGGACCCAATGTGTCCATTTAAAAATGTTCTACAAAAATTGAACAACCTTTGTTTTTGGTCCGTGTAACGCTTAACAATTCAAATTTTCAAAATGGTTATAAGTCTCAGGATATTAATATTCTAAAGCTTCAAAGTTTTTAGAAATATGAATTGGCTCAAATTTCTAAATTTCAAAAACTCAAACCAATTCCAATTGGTATATTGAAATTTAATATTTTGGTTCAAAAATCTAAATTTTCAAATTTTCAAACAAGTTATATAATTTCATATTTTTTTTATTTTTACCTTAAATGTTCAAAAAACAAATATCTTTAACTTTTGAGTTTTTAACGGCCCAACACTTAACATTTCAAATTTTTAGAGTTTTAGAATTTTGATACATTACTTCCAATTTCTACACTTCAAAAACTTCATTTACATATACATGTTGTATCAGGCTATTCAAGACAATTTAATGACAGTCATGTGAATTAAAATAAACAGGAAAATATATTCATTCCGGCCTTTAATTTCAGAGGAAGTTTCCGTTTTAAGGATGTGTTTCGATATTATAATAAAATATTTCGATTTCTGCTGGCGCCATAACTATATGATATTGTATAAGGGTATACATAACCAGATTATGGTTCAAATACATGCATTCTCATATTAGTAAGTGTGTGTTTGAGTCACTCGGTCTAGGAAGTTTTGTTTGAAGTCTTAATTTATGCAACGAAAACTTCATACGATTCTGTTAACCTTGGACATGTAGGGCATGTCTTTCAGCGTCTTGACACTACGTAATTAACGTTTCTCAAATGGTGAATAGATTCTCATTGGTAAATATAACATCAGCAACTTTAAATTGTTGTTGACAACGATGAGACGACTTACAAAACCACCTCTCTTTTTTGAAAATTTTTATTAATGAAACAAAAAATCTATATCTATATTGGGTACAATTATTAGTGAATAAATATTTAACTTACGCCTTTAAATTAAAATTATATTAATCATGTTAAATGGAAGATCATTTCTTTTATGTGTAAGGGTATTGCAGGATGTAAACATATGCTTGCTAGTTCGTATACTTTTCAGCATTTCCTAATAAAGCGTTCTAAATGAAAACTCAAATTAAAATTCTGATAATATTTATCAAAATTCAGAGGTATGTAGACAAAATGGGATTGTATTTATTCGGTTTTCATTCCGAAAATATTATCCAATTTTATAACATTAATCCACGTAGCGTAGTGGCAAAAGCACTTGCTCCAGAGTCGCAAGGGAAGGACAGGACGTCAGACCATATAAACCGAGACCTTGTGTTGCAATAGTTGCTGGCTCCAAAAGAGATCTCTAACTGCTAAAGAGCCGTTAAAGCAGTGTGCAGTTTAAAACTTTGCAACCCTCCATCGAAGAGTGTTGACGCCGAGATATGAGTAAAAACTTCTCGAAGGAACGTTAAACAAACAAACAAACAAACAAACAAAGTTATAGTCAAATCTTGCCTACCTGTTCTTAAATTATGCGAATACTATAACGGAAATAATTTACATGAATAGAATATTTATATTTCTAGTATTTTTAAAAGAAAATTCAACTTACACTCACAAGAGCCATCCACTTCTTTATAATTTTTGCAACATCCTTGTGTTTTCCTAAAGTTGAACATCAAATATACAATAGACTGTTACAGTTAATATACTGAATACATTCACTTGATATATTTACTTACGCGTTGTACACGCAAATCCCAGGTCCATTAATTAACCCAGTTGTCAATGAAAAACAAATTTGCAAGGACAATATAAAGAAAAAAGAAATAAGCTCCATATAGTTTCATTCACAAATAAAGTGTAGGTTTCTAACTAAATCAACCATATGTATGTGAATTACAATACTAAAGAGCCCCCTTTCCTTCCTATCTATTTCATAACAAGGAAATTAGAGTTATTGATACCATTTTGAATTTGTTATTTGTAAGAGAATTCTCAAAATATTTAAAATGTTTTCGGGGAGAAGAGAAAGAGGCGAAAAGGGTTCTGCTTCAAAAAATGTCGATTGAGGGAGAAAGTTTAAACAAAGAATAATTACTAATCCATAGAAAAGATAGAAGATAAAAGACAAATTTATCCCCTTTAGGGGACAAAAAAAATATTTATGCATATTTAACAGAAAGAATTACAGCACTGTACATTTACGTGTTAAGATAATTAGACGTACACGTACACGTTTTTAATTCATATGGTTGATATTTAAGGTTCATCGATAGATACTCTGATAAGAGACGTAACTCATAATGACATAAATGTCCATTATTCCTTTCTAGATTTGCCAGGTTGAAATGTCTTTTTGTCTATGCAATTATGAATCTTAAGAGCCATTCTCTGTAATGACTTGAACTTTTGTAAAAGAGCTGTGGCACGTATAGTTTCAGAATTTCTCCAAACCCTCCAAACTCTCGAGCTCTATTATGAATGTCTTTGATACATTAAACTAAAATGGGGAAAATTGGTGCTATGTATTAGGGTTACCATGGCAACATGCCTAAAAGTTAGAAAAAATGGCACTTTCTTCTTTAAAGAATACACGTTTAGAGCCCAATAGTTTACAATTACGACGAAGCAAACGATTGGCAATTGTTTTCTAAAGTTGAAGGCCTAGTGTCTTAACTTATTGATAAACGTGTTTGGTAAATCAATAATTATATACATGTATGTAAATACGGTACTAGAGTATTCAAAAGAAAATAAAAGAAAAATTCATTGAATTTTTCAAAGTCATACACGTACAACAAGATGTGTTTGTGAAACACTGATGCCCCCGTATGGCAAAATAACAAAGATTAAACTTTTCTTAAATGCAAATTTAATATATTGGTACCAAAAGTAGGATTCTCCTAGTAGGCTAAAGTAGTTTTTTTTTCATAGGAACGGAAATCTTCAAGGTAAGGGTTATTATTATCAAAGAAATGGTCTTACCACAAAAAAATACATATGTAAAGTATGAAAGCCCTAGCCCTCACTGTTCTGAAGTTATAGCCAAGGTTTAAGATTTGTAAAGGTAGGTCAAACTCCAAGGTCAAAGGTCTTGCTATCAAATGAAAGGCCTTGTCACGGGGATGAAATATGTAAAGTATGAATTCAAAGTACTTATCCTAACACTTTAAAAGTTCCGGTCAAGATTTGCTTTTTAAAAGTAAGTCAAACTCCAAGGTCAAGGTCAAAAGGGTCAAAGCTCTTGGTATTCAATGAAGCGTCTTCTCACAAGGATTACATGCGTGAAGTATGAGATCACAAGCCTTTAGCATTCAAAAGTTATGGCCAAGGTTAAAGTTTTTTCATAAGAACAAAATCTCTAAGCTCAAGGTCAAAAGGTCAAGATCATTGTTATCCAATGCAAGGTCTTGCCACTAAAGTATTGAAGCTCTAGCCATAACCGTTCAGAAGATATGGCCAAGGTTAAAAAAATATAAGTAGGTCAAACCCCAAGGCCAAGGTCAAAGGTTCAAAGGTCTTGTCACAAGGAAGGAATATTTGAAGTATGAAAGCACTAGCCCTGACCATTGAAAAGGAATGGACAAAATCTACTTTTTAAAAGTAGGTCAAACACCCTTGTCGATGTCAAAGGGTCAAATTTCTTGATATCCAATAAAGCGTCTTTCACAAGGATGCCATATTTGAAGGATGAAAGCCCTATCCTTTATCTTTCTAAAGTGATGGCCAAGGTTATAGTTTTTTCACAATTACGGAAATCTCCAAGGTCGATTTTCAAAAGGTGAAGGTTGTAAGTATCCAATAAATGGTCTTTCAACAAAAAATACATATGTGAAGCATAAATATCCTGGTATCTACTGTTCAAAAGATATGGCCAAAGTAAAAGTTTGGAATTTTTGTAAAAAGGTGGGCCATACTCCAAGGTCAAGGTCAAAAAGTCAAATTTGGTGGTAAAATATGAACGTCATAGCTCCACTGAATTCAAAGTTATGGACAAGGTTAAAGTTTTTGCGGACAGACTATACATTGTTAATGCTAGTGCTTTCATACTTTACATATTTAATCCTTGTGAGAAAAATCTTTCATTGGGTAGCAAGACCTCTGACCCTTTGACCTTGACGTTTGACCTACTTTTAAAATTTTTGAACTTCTGAACTATTAGGGAAAAGATTTCCATACTTTACATATGCTTTATTGTGTATCTCTTGGAATGGTGTTGGGACAATTACACCGGTAAATGGTAACATAAATGCAGAAAAATATCAAAACATTTTAGAAGAGAACCTGTGGCCAGTAATTGCTCGACATTTCCCTAGATGTGGACGACAATGCCCCCATTCACCGAGCAAGGTCTACTCAAGAATATATTGCTCGAAATAGAATAAACTGCTAAGTTGGTCTGCCCAGTCGCCAGATATTAATATTATTGAAAACCTTTGGCTATTGATAAAAAGAAAGCTTCAGACACGCATTCCCTTTATTAAATCTAAAGACGATCTCGTGGAGGAAATTCGGGGCATTTGGACAAGCATCCGACCTGACTATGTTCAGAACCTCTACAAGTCCATTCCAAACAGAATTTTGAATGTAATCAGGCTCAAGGGACATTTTACGAAGTATTTTAAAACAAGTAAGTTTTTAAAACATAATTTTTTTAATACTTTATTTCATTACAGCGAATGTTTGAAATTTGACACTTTCGTTTCCAAGTGTTAACAAACCGCCATGTTGACCGAATAGTTATGACACGTGTATGTATGTTTTCGTCTGTCACACTGTATTGACATTTATGTAGCTCCATGCGGGGTCACGTGAAAAAAAAGTATATTGAGGATGTGTGGTTGGAAAACATATACGTTTAATTTCTGGTGGGTAACGGTAGGTCCACATCTAAAGTCGGAATTACCCACTATAAAATAAATATTATGTGGAACTACATGTAATACTATTCCGTGTTTTATTTTTACTTACTTGATAGTTTTTCTCCCTTAAATGGATAAATTGTCCTCTTTTATCTTTTCGTGTATGACTATGGTTTTAATTAGCAATTATTCTTTGTTTTAACTTCCTTTTTTTTCTGCTTTGACATTTACTGAAGCCGAACCTGCTTTACCTCTTTCTTTTCCCAAAAAAACATTTTAAAGGCTTTGAAAATTCTTGAACAAAGTACAAATTTGAAATGGGACCTATCAATCTAATTTCCGTGTTATGAAATAGATAGGAAGGAAAAATCTCTCTTTTTTTTAATTGAAATTCACATTAGTTAAAAACATACACTATAAGTGTTAATGAAACAATATGGAGCTTATTTATTTTTTCTTTGTATTAGCTTTTCAATTCTGGTTTTCCTTGACAAATGGGTTAATAAATGGACCTGGGATTTGCTGGTACAACAGGTAAGTAAACATATCGAGTGAATTTATTAAGTACAGGAAGTGTAACAAACTGCCTTTAATTTGATGTTCATCTGTAGGAAAAAATCAGGATGTTGCCAAAATTATAAAGAAGTGGATGGGTCTTGTCAGTGTAAGTTGAATTTTCTTTAAAGGTACTGGAAATATCATTTGAATATGAGTAAAAGTGTACACATAATTTCAAAATAGGTAATCCATGCAGGTTTGGTTACTTTGTTTGTTTGCTTTACGTCCCTTCGAAGAATTTTTACTCATATTCAAGAGCCAACACTCGCTGATATGGGGAGGGGGGCTGCAAAATTACGGCTTTTACGGCCTTTGAGCAGTTAGGGATTTTTTCGATCCAGCAACTATTGCAACACAAGGTCTTGGTTTATACGGTCTCACGTTGGTCCTTCCCTTGCTACTTGACTGACATCCTAAATCAATGATATAAATGTCGTCTTTTGGTAATTCTGACTGACGTTTTTCATACTTATTGTTGTCCATTATTTACACACCGAATTGACGACGGATTTTTTTCGCTATCTCCCGATCATGACAAGGAGCACACGGCGCGTGTGACCGGTTGGCAAGTGAAGCCCACTACTCCATGGCACCCTCATCCACCTCTGTTGTTTTTGAGGTCTGTGTTTGCTTTGCTTCTTTTTTGTATTGTTTTGTGGATTTTTGATATTGAATACTGTTCGTTATCTCCTTAAGTTTTGTAAACTCAAGAGCAAGATCTTTTCTCATCTAATATGCCGACCGACGTTAGAAACAAACGTAAAGCGTCTTTACAGAGAGGGAAAATAAATTCTTATTGTTTGCCTGACTTGAAAACCATCTAGTTTTAAGGGGTCATAAAAATATTCTTATGTGTACTTAAATACTGATACTGATGAATACTGCAATTCATATAAACCTGAAACATATTTGCAAATCTGTTCTGCAGCAAGTCAAATGATGAAGAGTCTGTGTGTATAGAGCATTTATTACAAAAGCCAAATGAAATTACAGATTCTACAATGTTAGAATGTTGCAGAAGGCGGGGCCTTAAACATAATTTACAAGAGGAACAATGAACTCACAGAGAAGGGTCCCTCGCCCCACCCTAAATTGTGCTTAAATTACTAAATGTATACAGTTGAATGATGATGTAAATACTTTTTAAAAAGCTATTAACAATATGGGTCAATGAAATAAGAAATAATACAATTTTCAAAATTCAAGCTTCAAGGGCTGTTTATAAAAATGTATCTGATATGGACTTTACAAAACTCAATCAATATCTGATTTTGTTTTGATGCAATACTCATTACAACAACTTAAATATTACTTAAGTATCAAGCTACACATTATTGAAACATTATTTACACTCTTATTGAAATTGGAATGAATCCACAGTTCACAGACAACTCAAAGGTCATTAATGTACATGTACGTACTAGGATAGAAATATTATATATCTTGACAAAAGGATTTAAATAACTCAAAGAGATATCGCTAATATAAATTATTAGTATAAGTCATAAATATCATACTGGAAATTTATCGCTGTACTCAGCTTTTGCGGTCTTTGAGCACTCAGGTGAGTGCTATCTTTTATTAATTGCTATCTTTTTCGTCCGTCGTCGTGCGTCACGTGTTAACATTTGAACATTTTCAACTTCTTTTCTGACACCTCTCAACCAATTTAGGCATAAAGAATATGTGAGTGAAGGGGAACAAAAATTGTGAATTTCATGGTCCCTGTCTACCCCACAGCCTGGGAGGTTGGACCAAAACCACTAAAATTAATGAAATCTTTAAAAATATCCTTTCATCCTGCGCATCAAGCTGTTGGCATGGTTTAAGAAAAACATTCAGTCTTCTACCGAAATTGTGAAATTAATGGCTCCAGAGTCGAGGGTTCTAGTGCTATGGCAGAGCTGTATAGATTTTAAAGTGAGAGTGCATTTATTTATTTTCTTAATTGAAAATCTTCTTTTCTGCTCCTGAGTATTCAACAAACAAATGTAATGTTTAGTTATGATGATCAAGGGTACCTACTCCAAAATTGTGAATTTCATGGCCCCGGGGTCATGGTTTCTGGTGTTAGGGCAGGGTTTTATTGATTATATAGTGAATATGTATTAATTTAAAAAAAAACTTTTCCTCATCTGGGCCTGGGTATAAAAGAAACTTCATACATATATATGATGGGCGAAGGTGCATCTATAAAAACTGACACTCATGATTAGCAAGTGGACCTTTTCCAAATTTGTGAAATGTGTGGCCCCTAACTCACGAGTTTCTGTGGGATGGGGCACTGCCGATTATTGCTTATTTTTACTGATTAATTGCAATGAATTATTAGTTCTCATACTCTGTCTATGGGTAAAAAAACAAACTTACAAAAATTAAGGTATAGTTATGGTGAGCATAGGTGTCACTGTTTAAAATTGTGAATATCATGGACTCGCCTAATTCAATTGCCATGAAGTTGTTACATGATGTTCAGGTGACCTATAAGCTCATGGACCTTTTGTTACTGCTTAGTTAATGACATATTTGAAATTTTCTCTCGGTATACATGTAAATCCTTTTCTTCAGTAGAATGCCCTAAATGAATATCAGAGTATTGTGTGTATTGGACATTTAAGGATGAAAAACCTCATGAGTAAGAACAAACCAAAACTATGTATAAGTTATAAACACCAGTGGCAAGTATCCATTTTAATCGGTGTTAAGTTCTGGGTGAGGTAAATCTGAAAAAAGATTGAGATACATGTAACAGGTTCTTATCTATCAATTGGAACTTTAGAGATAAACAAGTGCAAGTTGCATCTTACCCACTCCCCATCTCTCGATAAAAAAAAAAACTTACGTACTGAGTGATATTCCCTCCGAGCTGCTTTAATAATCATTTATATGATTAACTCGGACAAAGTAAAAAGGAAAACCCATATATTCCTGTGAAAAACTGATATTCATGTTACGTAGGAAATATCTATCAAATCTTCTTCTCAAGAACAACTATAGGCCATTATTAGCAATATTTTTACAAAAGCAACATTAAGAATTTTAGAATCAAGTTCTTTCAAATTATGACCCCCAGGGATTTGATGCAGAACAGAGGGTCAAAGCTTTGCGTAAGAGTATATAGGAATATCAAATTGAAAAAATCTGCTCATGAACAGCTAATAAAAAGATATGGAAGCATCCTGAACGAACAAGTGTAAATTTAAGCTCCCCCTAAAACTTTTTCAATATATGTGCTTAACTGATTTCTGCTTCTTCCAAGCCAGTGTGCCTATGTGAACGATGTCGCCTATATGCCTCTTGTTTTTAGTTACGAAAAGAAATTACAGACATATTTGAGAATTTTGAAAAGGGATTGATATTATTAAGGTTTAGATTACATTACGATATTCTTTTCTATAGAAACATCATAATTAGTTTCTTTTTTCCCCTTTCAGTCACTTAACTGAATAAAAAATTATTATGATGAATGCTCAAAGTTATATTTTTCTTCATTCTTTGCGACAAATTACCTAATTAAATTGTAATGCACTAATAAATAAAGGACTTTTGTTTTAATTTTGGATTCTTCCAATCTGTTAATTACTATCAATGGCATATTGCATGTTTTTGGTACAAGTAAAATACAATACTATTCATAAACAAGATGTGTTTGTGGAACAAAGAAGCCCCATATGGCAAAATAGCGAAGATTTAGCTTTTCTTAAATGCAAATTAAATATATTTAGGTACCCAAAGTAAGGTCTTCTTACAAGAAATACAATTTTTAAAACCTGTGCAAAAGTTATAACCATGGATAAGTTTTTGAAAGGTAGGTCAAACTCCAGTGTCAAGGTCAAAGGGTCAACGTTGTTGGTTTTCTAAGGTCTTGTCACAAGGATTACATATTTGATTGATTGTATATTGTTTAACGTCCCTCTTGAGATTTTTTCACTCATATGGAGACGTCACCGATGCCGTTGAAGGGCTTCAAATTTAGACCTATACTCGGCACTCAGGGCCATTCAGCAGTGAGGGTTCTTTATCGTGCCAACGCCTACCGTGACACGGGACCTACGTTTTTTAAGGTCATATCCGAAAGACCCGTGACTTTCACTTCTAGTGCCGAGCGCTTGGCGAAGGAACAGTCACTACCTTTGTTTACGTCTTAGGTATGACGCGGCGCCGCGATCGAGAATCGAACCCGGGCCTCCCGATCACGAAGCGAACGCTCTACCACTAGGCTATAGCCCTAACTTTTATAAATTATGACAAAATTCAATGTTTTTTTTTTAATAGTAGGTCACGTCAAACTCCAAGGTCACGTCAAAGTTGTTGGTATCCAATGAAAGGACTTGTCACAAGCACAAAATTTTTGAAGTATGAGAGCACTAGCCCTAACCCTTATGGTCAAGGTTTGTTTTTATAAAAGTGGGTAAAACTCACAGGTTACAGTTCTTGGTATCCAACGAGAGGTCTTCTCACAAAGATTGCACATGTAAAGTATGTGCCAATCAAAAGTTATAGCCGAGATTATTTTTCTTTAAAAGTAAGCAAATCTCTAAGATCAAGGTCTAAAGATCAAAGTTGTTGGTATCCAATGAAAGGTCTTGTAAAAAAAAATACATACTTATATGAAGTATGAAAGTCCTAGTATTTATCGTTCAAAAAATTATAGACGAAATAAAAGTGTGGAATGTTTGTGTAAAGGTGTGTCAAACTCCAAGGTCAAAAGGTCAGATTTAGTTTTGCCAAATTAAAGGTCTCGTCAAGAGGAATACACATGTGGGATATGAAAGTCATTGCTCAACTAAATCAAGTTATGGGCAAGTTTAATGTTTTTGTGGACATACGGACAGAGAGACAGCTAGACAGACGGACAGACAGACATGACAAAAACTATATACCCCCGAATCTTCGATTACGGGGGCATAAAAGTTCAAGTTGATTCCTTTGTGATTTGTATTTCATTAAAATTGTGTTTTACAGACATACACGGACTTATTGACGGAACTGGGGTTTGCAAAGATAACGGGTAATTACATAATACAAAGTAATTTTCGAAATTTATATTTTTGCAAGCCAATTATCTTTTTTGTAATGTTCTACAATAGAGGAAATCTTAGATGCTGCACGAACTATCAACGAAAAGACACCGACTGCATACGTAAGTAGAAACTGCATTAAAAATAATAAGAACAACAAAGAACTTTTATTTTTTTAATCATTTACTTCCATGAATCTATATATAAAGGAATTCATAAGCTTTTTTGTTCACGTGTATTTAAAAATTAAATTATCTAATTTTTCTGTACTAGTGTTCAATTATTTGAAAAAAAAGAAAAAGAAATCGAGCTTTAGTTGATTAATTCATGGAAAAGAACTATATGCGGTATATTGCATACACTTGCCCCCACAAAACTCAAATTTTGAAAACTTCCTGAAATATGCTGAATTCAATAAATTGTATGAGAAATATAAATTAACAAAACATATTATAGTTTCAAAGCAGTTTATTCACAATTTTTGTTTTTATGACGTCACAAACTAGTCCGATTTTATATCCTTTTTCAGAAAGAGTACAAAATGGACAAAATTTCAACAATTTTAGCTTTAAAATTTATAGAGCGCATGTTTGTTCAAGAATGATATTTACATATTTCATTGATATTATTATTCTACACATTATATCAAAATATTTATCCTGAACACACATGCGCTCGGTGACTTTTACTCAAAATATCTACGAAATATGTACATTTTTCTGTAGAATTCATAAAAAACTGAAATTTACGTCATGTTTGTGACGTCATTGCGAACATATGACGTCATTACTTATGAAAATATTTAGTGCTTTGAAGTCAGCATATACTCCCCTGTGTAAGAACTTAATTAAATATACCTCCATCAAAGTTTGATTTGGGGGGCAAATATTGGTTATTACCGAATAAAGTTCTTTATTTAAAATTGCGAAACAAAATCAAAACAAAAGAAGTAAGGCTTACAAATTCGGTTGACTGTACACAAAAATTATTATTTGTCATTATTTTTTACCCTTAATATAACAATTTAAATAGAATGCACCCAAAATTAAAATGTAAACCAACACTGAATAACAAAAAACTTTACGTATTTCCTTTAAACAAGGTATTAACAAGAAAACATTGATGTAACCAACTTTATTTATTAAATAATAAAACACATAATTATATTTTTTAAAGATTCACTTTTTGGAAGTAAATAAATTGTGTATGTCGTAATTTATAAAGGGAAAGACCGTTCTGATTTAAAATCTTTTTAATGTTTAGATAACTTTAATTCTGAATAACTTCTCCCACCAAAATCCCATACACAAACACTTAAGCTTATATGTATAGAGGAGCCCTGTCCTCCGGGCTGCATTAAGATGATGAAATTAAAAAAAAAAAAAAAAAAAAAAAAAAACTTCATACAAGTAAAATTCTTTCAATATATAATATACACATGTATTTACATGTACAACTTTCAGTGTTATCAATGATTGGAAATTTTTCCAATGACGATTCAGACAAAGCTTTTTTTATGTTCGGGCAGCTACAATTGCCTTAGTTCGAAATATCTGACGTTTCCAGGTTTTTCACGATTTTGATATTTTGCCAGGAAAACGTCAAATCCGATGCCATTACGATAACTGGTAATTCGCCGACCCCAGCTGGAGGTGGCATTCTCGGGTTGATTTTCGATACTTGCGAAGAAGAGAATTAAATGCCGAATTCGCAATTTATTAATGATACAATGCCTTAAGTACTCACCAACATCATTTTTATTGGTAGTTTATAAAATATTCAGCCCTGTGGAAATATTTAAGAAATAAAGTCCGTGTTTTCGCATTTATATTTCAAACAACATTTCTCGACCTCGGAGGTTATCCTGCATCATTCACGACAACAAGGACTTTATTTCTATTCTACTAAGATCGCTAAAATACGGTTGATCGTTTCCTTTATAGAGAAACGAATTAGGTCACTATGTCTGGATTAGGCTTTTAAATTTAACGCCAGAGGGAAAATTTGTTTGCTTACCTGTGTATGGAATATGCAGACGATTTGAGTTTTCGTTGCATAAAAAATAGTTCGTACTTTTATGCATTTTTTATAATATGTATTGATTGATTTTAATGAATATACAAAAGCAAAATTATGTTTCTGTTTTACTGCTTCATTGGGACTTTTAAAATCACGTTGTTTAAAAGTGTAGGGAAGTCCGTGGAATAGCCCGCTTAGCTACATTTGTATAAAAACCGACATTCATCAGCAACTTTATGCAATTTATAGTGTTTATACTGCAAAAGACGACACATCGATGTGGTCTAAACAAGTATTTTATTCTACAGACAAACATGCATTTGAATTGTTCAGATTTGATACGTGTTTCTGATCTGATAATTTTTTGATGACGTTCGTGATATATTGGAGAATAATGTCTTATCTCAGCAATAGCCGTGATAGAATTTATCATAACTTCGAGTTTCGTGAATTTTACAATATGCAAGATTTGTAACGAAATATGGAGTGATATTTTCTTTTCATCGATACTGGTGAATACTAGAAGTATTGTGGTATAGATAAATTGTAAGTTCGGCATTTAATTCGGTTCGCAAGTATCGAAAATAAGCTCCGGTTGAAGACGGCGAAACTGTAATAATGGCGCCGGTTCTGACGTTTATGTGGCACGTAAAATGTCAAAATCGATAAAAAAAACCCTTGGAAAACGTTAGATATTTCGGTTATAATCGCCTTGTTTTTCTTTTTAACATAGGGGTCGATACTAAATGATGTTTAATATAGAAGCTTCCGTCAATATTAAGATTTGTGAATAACAAAAACTCTATCTTGTAAGAAATGTATTACTAGAGAAGTAACTCACTGTTAGAACTCTGGTGCACCTATTTCAGAGATTATGTGCAAAATTTATTGATCTATAAGTATATATGCTTTGAATATCACATAAATGTCTATTTATAGATTATATTGTCTGATTTTATGTTCTAAATTACATAAAACTCATACATTTTCGGTCGCACGCGTGACGCAGTCGTTAGAGCGTCTGCTCTAGATAGAGTCGCTAAGTAAAGAGTCGATACTTATGTCGCGGGTCCGAATCCGGCCCTGGGTGCCGAGTATAAGGCAAAATTTGTAGCTCTCCACCGGCAAGCTTAAGTGGTGGCGTCTCCATATGAGTGGAACATTCTAGAGAGGGACGTTAAACTATATACAATCAATCAGTCCTATATTTTAGTGGTGTCAAACTTTCCTGGTCTGAGGGGGGAAATGGTTTTGTTGGAATTTAATTTCGAGGATGAAGAATTGTTGAGTACGTAGTTAAATCTGTGAAAAATTAAATTTCATAGTGGGCTGGACATAAATTCGTGGGTCTCGTCATACATGTACCTTAAAAACCATAAAAAAATTAACCTGCACGGAAATTAGTGAGTTCATAGTACGTGAAAACGATGGGATCAAATGCCTCGTAAGACAATGTTAAGGAAGCTCTAAACACTAACAGAAACTGCTCTTTGGACTTTCAGAAAAATATATCGTACAAAGGTGTGCATATTGAGACTTTTTCATTCATTTATAAGAAAGGGTACGTGCCTTGTTTCCTCAGGAAAAATGTTCAAAGACAATGGAATATTTGTGAGCAGAAATTACTGCTGTTTACTTACATTGGGAAAATTAATGAAAATAATGAATTCAATTACTTATTCATGGTCTTATATATTGCTAAACATGTTTAATTCTTTAACAAAATGTGTTAATATTTGAAAAGAACAGTTTTGATAATCTTACTTCTAAGGGCAGATCACTCTAAGAGCATAAAACTATCCTATAGGTGTTGCTCTTTAGTGTGAAGTGTTTAGAGCCCCCTTAAAGGTAGAGATTTTAAGCAGTGCCTTCAAAAATACCTGGTCTGGGTAGCCCTGTCAATCAAGTGCGTGAAGATCCATCATTGGATGCTGGAACTTGATTGACATTTCCTTAATGGTCTCTGTGTATACCCTGTACACCTTGTTTGGGACTCGTGTGGACCTTTCAATTAACTTTTGATCCTTTGATGTTTACTGAACATGGTATACAGAAACTGTAAATACTATGAAAATGTTTAGATTAATAGGATAAATCTAGATATTTTTTTAGTGAAATGTAGTTAACACGGTTGTCTTTTCATCTGTTGTTTTTTTTAATTAACACATATGCTAACATCTAAATCAATTTTTTAAACATTTGAATTTATAGTATGATATCATAATTTTTTTTAGATGGGTAGGCGTGTTTTCAAACAGTCAAAAATAAATCAATATATAATTCAAAAACCCTTTTACTACTAATTTTAAATTTGTCTAAAAAATCCCCAACACAGGTCAAGTTTGACACCTGGGGTATTTCACTGTGTATTAAAGGTACTTGGACACAGATTTGAAGTTAATTTTTTCTGTATAATATCACGAATTATACATATTAATAGCATTTCACACAAATATTAATCAAAAATCTTATTTCATTTAAAAGTTATTAAAACTTCAAATTTTTGGCGGGTTTGATTGACACATCCTTGCACTTTCACAAATTTTAACTTTACTGTATACAGGGAAATTTTTGCCCCCGTTTTATTTTCGCCCCTTCCGCCCTACTCTCATTTGGGCGAATTTAAAACGGGGCGAATTAAAAGAATACAGTATAATTTCTTAAACAAAACTATGACTGGGCGAATTTAAAACGGGGCAAAATTGTTTGCAAGTGTGAAAGGGCGAAAATAAGACGGGGCGAAAATAACCCTGTATACAGTATTCTTAATCCTTCGGAAAAGTGGCAATCTTGTTGTGTATTAATGAGAAATATTAAAACTTTAATCCAGAAAAATAATTTTATTCAGAGTACAAATGTCAGAAAGAAAAACTCCCTCACAAGTATCGTCATTCCGAGCTAAGTGTTGTGTGCAGATCGATCACACTCGTGTTATGTACACAGTTCTTGTAAACAGGGCACGAACTCTGTTAATATTGTTGATGTTTACGATTCACCGAGTGCGTTCAATTGTCAAAGTCTGCTCACCACAACTGCACGGACTGAGAATATATTGTGTGGGGTTTTTTTTGCTTTCGAACATGTCTACTCTGAATTTTCTACATTATAGTATTAATATTTTTCATTTATACACAACAAGATTGGCATTTTTCCTAAGTATTAAGAGAAAAATTAAAAAAGTTTTAATAACTTTTAAATGAAATAAGATTTTTATATAATTTTTGTGTGAAATGCTGTTAAAATATATAAGTAGTAATATTATAGAGTAAAAAAAATAACTTCAAATCTGTGTTCAAGTACCTTTAAATCACTTCCTGTGTATAGGGATTAGGCGACACATGAAATAAGTTACTGAAAAACCTTTTTAAAAAATAACATTATATAGAAATACGTATATGACGACCAGACAGAAAAAAACTGACACTGGGAAAGGAGTTTTGATAGGTTCAAAATCATCTTATATTCAAAATATTCTCTCTTAATGTTACAGCCTGTGAATTAGGTACATATGGTGTTAACTGTACAGGAGGACCTTGTAAATATGGATACTACGGATTTGGCTGTTCAGAAAAATGTCACTGTACAACTGACCAGTTATGTGACAGAAAGATAGGATGTGCTCGACATGTAAATACTACAAATGGCAATTGTAAGAAAACATTTTTTTTTCTTAATATAAAAAGTATGGAAAATCTTTGTACACTTGCAATTTGTTTATTCCATTCATTTTACTGACAACAGGGATATTTTCATTTTTGCATGGGGGGCTTGAAGATTGGGTTGGATTGGGATTAAAAATGTTATTTATGTTAAGCTTTACTGGAATAAAAATGTATGTTTTAAAAATTAAGATTAAGCACCCTGCGAGGTGCTGTAGGGCTTATTATGATTCATTTTTATAGGGGTGCTTATTCATGATCAGGGCCCTATAACTGCCCTACATAATTATATATCACCTGTTCATTATTATTAAAAGTGTTACTTTTTCTGTAATGAGAGAGGACAAGTCTGGCTATTCTCAGCTAGCTTTTGCTTATCTCATGTGTAAATTATTAAAAACGAAATTGAGTGAAAATGTCTTTTGTTAAACTAACAAATGACTAAAACTAAAACTACATTACATATAACAAAATCTTAATAACAATAAATGGCTGGGCTTAAAATATAACATTGACAAATTGACTAGTTACACATGACAGGATTTAATTCTTCCTCATCACATGACACAAAAACAGTCCAGAGCTTTACTGGAGTATTATTGTTTCTAAATAACGAGCATGGAGGCAAAACATTCTTTAATTTATGCTTTAAGTACCATTCAAAAGTTTGGATTTGAAATCATATGACAAATGAGATGAAATCAACTGATCCAGTGCCAGTTTTGTTATCTAAAATTATGCAGTAATACCACATGTAGTGTCAGTTGCACATATTCTAATAGCATGCTTCAATATTTAACCGTATGATCCGAGTACGATCAATTAGTAATTTAAGGAAGGCTACTATCAAATCAGTTAATGATACATGGCTTTAACTATCTCATGAACAAAATAAACATTATTTTAACAAATTTTATGGCCGTTTTATTGACATTGATTACCAGTACAACCGTAGTTGAGTTTAATTTCACTGATTGTTTTCAATCAATTGATCTCTTTTTTGAAAGGAGGGGGGGACTTATTGACGTAATATTACTATCTGTTACTGATTAAAACTGAGGGCTTGTTTGTTTAACAGTTAACGCTAACTCCTCCTGGACAACTGTGATCACACCTTGAGAGTTTCCAGGGGCCCGTGTTTTTACTGTTTTCAATTCGCAACAATTTTTAAAGGATTATTTTAATTGAATCCAATATTTTATTAAAAATGAGAATTGCTATTTTATATGAAAAATATTACATTTTTTTAAATTTTGGTGGGTGGGGTAGGGTTGGGGATCATGTGCTTTTATTATAATGCTTCATTACTTTTCTGCATATTTATTGACTAAAAAATATTTGTTTTATGGACAAAGCTAAAACAGGTAGAACGGTTCCAATTGGTGAAAAAATGTTATTCATTGTCTTGGGTGTCTTCCTAACTGTTGGAATTTTTTCGACAATTATCATCGTCCGTAAGAGGTATATTGTCTTTTTTCTCCTACTCCTTTTCTTCTTCCTATCAAATTCAATAAGGTCTCGGTATTACAAGCACATGATTTATGAAGAATGTAGGTAATATCAAACCAAAAAAAAAATTCATGTACAGGTAATTGTATATCAATATTATCCGTGTTTCAGACAATATATGAAAATAACTCATTATGGTAGGATTCTTCTCTGGTTTCTGACTAGATTAAATATTACACGTATATGCTGATATGTCTTAAATATTTAATTATAAAAGATTAAAAAGATCATATTCCTTATCACAATTGTACAACCTCAGATAGAAATGGTAAAGTGAGTTTGAAATCTACCAGGGACTATATTTTTGGCGGAATGGTGGCGTATGAAAATATCTTCTTTTCTGCTTATCAAAATAACTTTACAACAATGAATTTCATTACAATTTTTAAACATTCAAAGACTTGAAGAAATTTTCAATTGTAAGTTAAATCAATAAAATGCCGGGACTGAAGTTTTAAAATATATAATTAAATTCTAATATGATTTACCAAACAAACTACAGATATGAAAGCTTTTAAAAGCTTCCAATCTAATTGTGGATTTCAGCAAAATAATCGTTAAAAAGTGTTTTTTCTTTCTTAATAAACGATCAAAACTTTTTGTTTTGTATCATTTTGTATTTTATATGAATACTTAAATTACTATATGTAAAAATATGAAAAGTTTAAATATAGGAAACAAATAAAAATAACTAAATTAATGTATCCTAAAAATAAAAAAAGACAGAGAAAAAGACAATGTCTAGTTTCGTTAAATTATTCAACTAAATTAATTAATTAGTGAAATCAAATGGATTGACGAAGGATTTTTTCATTATTTCTTTATCATGACAAGGAGCAAACGGCAGGTGTGGCCGGTCAGCAGGGGATACTCACTCCTCCATGGCACCTGATCCCACCTCTGATGTTTCGGAGGTCCATGTTTGCTCTGCTCCTATTTTGTATTGTTTTATGGACTTTGATATTGAATACTGTTCGTTTTCTCCATATCCTTTTTTATGTTCATTTGGTAATATCATGTTATAAAACCCTCTATGATGGTTACATGTATATCTTTTAATGCGAAAAGAAAACATTTTATAATTTGAAATAGAAGAGGGCATCACATGATTGCCAACAGATATTAAACGGCCAAAACTCGTCTAGCTGGAACCATCACTCATTGATATTGTCTTCTTGATTCTATGAAAATTACATTAGTTTTTAAATATAAGAAATATGAGAAGAATCCATCCTTGAAACATTTTACGTACATTGAGCTCGAATTTAGATATGATAATATTATAATTCACATTTCTCCAAATTTGTATAATAGAAGAGAAATTCAGATATTTTTATAGTTTGTTTTTCTTCAGAATGAAATCTCAAGGAGAGTCAAGTTACATTGGTTCTATGTTCTTACCACAGTTTTATGCGAATCCTGTTCGCGAAAGACGAGGAGATTCAAATGAGGACTATGAAGCTGTTGATACTCGGTCGAAAATCGAAGGAACCGGAAAAAGTCCTGTATGCAATGATCAAGGAAATGAATATTTGGAAATGATTTGAATGATATATTAATTTACACTTTTTGTTAATAATTTAATTTCTATTTTAGGTATTTTAATTTTGACAATATAGAAAAACCATAAGATACTCACATACATGTACTTGCAATGATTAATGTAAAACAAGAAAGCTCATAAACTTACGAGAAACTATATTATCAGACTGGCAAAAATACATGTACATGTATCAATAATAATGAATTTTCACCATTCAAGCATGGCTTGTTTTTTTTCTTTGCATTAACGTTATTATCACTTCAAATCTTCCTACAACGCAGAAAAAAGATGAACAGAGAGCATCTACATTTCCAAGTTCATCCAGAGTATTGACTGAGCTTATTTTGTTATTAGTTAGAATTCTGTCATGTTACTAGTCAGCATGTTTTGAATATTATACTTCATGTAAACTGGTTGCATCTTATTCGTTACGAAACATTCATTAAATCAAAGTACGAGGGCTGTTCAATAAATAATGTCCTGAACTGTATGACATACAATACAGATGTCATATGACATTAAACGTGACTTTCTCTCATCATTACCGGCCGCCAGGAGGCGGTCGGTTATTTGATATGAAAGTTTGAAGTCGTCGTGCGTTTCTGCGGAGTTAAAACAATTTAAATGAAAAATATATTTAACAGTCATATAATAATAGAATTTTAAAACAGTATTTAAATGTTTAACAAGATTCGCACAATAATCATAAAATTAAAATTGTATTAATATGGGGTAAATGTTTCATCCAATCCTGATTGACAAACTCTGACATAACTGAACATATTTTAAATTGTCGTGTATAGATATACATTTCTGAAAGATTTCCAAATGATTAAATGACAATTTATTATCGGACAGAATATTACGAGATTTTGCTCCAACAGAAAAGGATAAAGCGCGTTTTACAATATGCCAAACCATTTCCCCTCTACAAAGAGAAGAAATGTAGTGGCGGTGTAACTTTGAATATTGACCCCAGTTGAAAATTGACCCGCGGTTCATTTTTCAACGTTGAATATTGAACCAGGGTCGTTTTTTCTCCGTTGAAAATTGAGACCAAAAGTCGTTGAATTTATACCCGGGGTCATTTTTCAACAGCTTGATATTTTTTTTCTTATCCTCGATGACCTCAACAAGTTGAAAATAAACCCTGTTGAATATTGACCCCTCCTCAGAGTTTGAACATTTTTTTTTTAACTTGGAAGTTGTTTTACGGGATTTATCAGTATTTCTGTATTTATATTTCGGTTTCAATTTTTTCACCTTTTCAAGAATAATAGAAATAAACCGATCATCCCGTGTATTTATGTACATTTTAATCAGTACACGATTTCAGTTATCTTCAAGCATGACAACTTTATTTTTTGGTAATACTCTCTAATATCCACATCCATAAATAACTACAAAACTATGAATAGGGCATAAAACAAAAATCCTGGAAATCTGGTGTCTAGAAAGTGAGCCCTATATAATATTATATTGATCAGGTGGGCAGAACATCCCATTTAGTCAAATTCACTATAAAAATTAACAAAATTAAAAGCTTAAAAATTAGAAGGAAACACATCGGTCAAAATGATAATGAATGATATATAGCGACCATAACATGTAAGCAATGCTGACTTTAAACAAGGTTGGTGAAATCCCTGTAAAAAAAACTTTCCTGTCTTTTCTAAGTCTGCCTCGGCCTAAAAATCGATTGATTTTGGAGCATAACCTTGAGAATGAGAACTAAAGTTAGAGTCTGGGATGGACTAGAAGCTGCACTACCCGCCATCTTTGATATCAATAATTAAAATGACCAGAAAAGCTCACTTGAGCCTTTGGCTCAGGTGAACTAAAAACGCCGTCTTTGCAACTTCTTTTGATCTGAACACCTAAAAAACTCATTCCTCTTCAAAGAAACACACACAAACACATTCTTACGTGTGAAGGGTGTCAAACGGGGACAGGGGTTAAAGACTGTCAAAGTGGGGACTTCTTCATTTTTAATATTTCATTGACTTTTGACTTAAAATATTAATCACCATGTAACCCTGATGACAAATTTAATGAGAGCATATCAATATCTTTCATTTTAAGCTAAGCACATTTCACAGCACAATCGGGGACCTATTTCACACTCATTAATATTCACACACCAGTTCCTGTTATATTGTATCTAAACGGGAACATTTTCCAAAACGAATAAATTCCTCTCTTTTGTGCCTTTTATTCACTCATTACCACCGTTTTCATCACTGATTAAGACCCCTGTCTTCATAGGCACTTGAATGCTTAATATTTTAAATCAAATATGGAAATTACGAACAGTTATTGCATGATGAAAATATATTTTTAATTTTTCTTCTCAAATAATTTTGAAATTAAGGAATCTGTCTTAAATTTATCAATTTGGCATCACTGACCTCTTTGTCGCAGTGGCATGATTAATGGAATTTAAATATGGTGATTGCAACATAGTTTGCAAAATTCAAAGCTACTAGTTTTACATGTAATTTATGATTTTTTGTCTCAGAATTAGAGTATTGAACAAGAAAATGATTGTCATTTGACATACTTACAACTATAAAAAATATAATAAAAGGTCTGAAGGGGGCGCTGATAATACCACTCCAAAAAAATTACCAATTTCAAAATGAAAAGAAAAATCTATATTGACCTTTTGATAATTGTCAGCTATTGAATATAATCGATAAACACTTTAAAATCAAATTCACTGCATTTACGTATACGCTTCATTTCAGAATCGGAGTACGACGACTTCTTTAAAATATCTACATTACATTGCATCTTTGATCAGGTACTTTTATTAAAAAAAACATGAACTAAAAAATCTTTCAAAGCAAGGACAATTATTCATTTTATGTTTTACGCAGAAAACCGATGATCCGGAAGTATTATACCTGTGTAGTATTTTTACTGGCACAAAATGTTTATGAATACATTTCACTAAAGTCAAATAATTTTATTTTTTATAAGAAATCTGCAAATGAACTAAATTAACAGAAAAAAAAAAGCACAGGAGTTAAATTTGTTTTCCACAACCGTTGCTTAAATTTTAAAAGAAAATTTACAAGAAATTTCAGTTGCGACTGCTGCAAATAGGGTACTTTAAACCAATAATTTTTTTGCAAAATCATCTGATTGCTTGAGATATGTATACTGCACTGTAAGGGCGAGTTCGAGCACCCTCGTCCTCATTATTAAATAATTATTTCAGAATGTAGACACTTGTGTTGTAGAGTTGCATTTCTCCCATAGCCAACTCCCAACTGCCCCACAGGGAATCGTACTCTAGAGCAGAATTTCCCTCCAAGGGGAATTCACACACCAGAACCAAATTACTCCTTGAAGTTCTCTCTTTCTCAGAGTAGGATCCCCCATCCCTTGTCATATAGAGAGTAAATATAAACCACAGCCGCATTGTAATAAAATAAACGACAAACAGATTTTTGAATAGTAAATGAGTGTTTTTCAACTTATGTTATATTTCAAATCATCAACCAAAATGTTTAGTTTTCAAAACAAATCTCCCCAGATTAGATGTATGGCTCAGCGGTAGATGTATTTTCAATGTTCTTTTTGACAAGGCTGTTTAAAGATTTTTTACACAGAAAGTCCTTTATTTATGCATACTTTTTATTACTTATCTTTTGCTTGAATCTAATGAACGGAAGAATTGATTGAGTTCGTATCATGTGAAAACGAATTAATTATTTCATAAATAGTTAGTTTTCTCCTTTTATTTTATACGTCTACTGGTTTTTTCCTCTATAAAAGCTACGCAGTAAATTTTGAAAATTCCCTAGAAATCTCTGCGAATTGACAAATCCCCGTGAGATAATTTAATGATCTAATCCCTGCTTCGGAAGTTAATTCCCCGGTTATCTCTTATCTCTAGATTTTACTTTTGTTTCGGTTCTAATATTTTAAGGGATCATCCTCGTGCGTTAGTCCGGAAGCTAATCCCCGGTCATCCGTAATCCTTTATTGTTTTTAATTACTTTTATATCTTTATATTTAAATGATTTTGAGAATGCTTTTATCAGGTCCAATTGTCAAGATATAAGTCTCCAAGAAGTGTCATTGTTTTTAATGTTATATGCAGATGACATGGTATTGTTTTTCGATTCTCCTGAGGGATTACAAAAAATGCTTGATGTGCTTTACTCATATTGTAATGATTGGAAATTATCTGTAAATGTAAGTAAAACTAAAATAGTAGTATTTAGAAAGTCTGGTCGATTGAATCCAAATATTAAATGGTTTTATAATGATGAGGAAGTTGAAGCTGTTAATCAGTTTACTTATCTTGGTCTCACTCTGACATACACAGGTAATTTTCATAAAGCTCAGTTAAAATTGGCTACTCAGGGGAGGAAATGTATGTTTAAACTTTTGAAGTCTATGAAAAATGTGCATTTTAATTATGTTACTCGTCTGTCTTTGTTTGATACTTATGTAAGTAGTATTTTGAATTATGCAAGTGAAATATGGGGATTCCATAAGGGTGATGCTATAGAGAAAATACATTTAGAATATCTCAAAATTATGTTGAAAGTGAGAAAAAATACATCGTCATTGATGATTTATAATGAACTTGGTCGCTTACCTCTTTTTATTCAAAGAAAAGTTCGTATTATAAAGTTTTGGCTAAAACTATTGGAGTCAGAAAACTGTATATTGAAAAGTATTTATCAAGATATGCTTGAAAGAATTGAGACAAATCCTTGTACAAGATATAATTGGTTACTTAATGTAAAATACTTATTATTTTCAGTAGGATTTGGAGACGTTTGGTATTGTCAAAATATTACAAACAAAAATATATTTTTAAAAATTTTCAAACAAAGATTAACTGACTGTTTTCAACAAGAATGTGATGCTTTTTTTTCTTCGTCTTCAAAGTGTTTTGTGTATAGATATTTAACAAATAGACTGTGCATGCAATCCTATTTAATGAAACCAATTCCATCCAAGTATATTCAATTGATTACAAAATATAGATTAAGTGCACATTTATTAATGATTGAGAAGGGAAGATTTACTCATACTCCTAGGGAGAATAGATTTTGTTTTTGTTGTCAGATGGAGGTTGAAGATGAGTATCATTTTATTTTAAAATGTCCACTTTATCTTGAGTACAGAAAATTGTATATTAAAAAGTATTATTGGTATAGACCTAGCATGTATAAACTATTACAATTATTATCAACTGAAAATGTGAGTGAACTTTGTAATATAGGGAAATTCCTCCAAAAAGCAGAGGCACTTAGAGATTTACATCTGTAAACTGAGTTTTTCCATGTTTTGTTGGAAATATTGTATGTAACAAGCAGTATTAACTTAAAAAAAGTATATGTTTATATTTCATTTATGTATATTAATTCTGTGCTTCACATCCTGTATCTTGTAACTACCGGTATGTTATCTGATAAGTCATATGACTTAAGGAATAAATAAACAAACATATCGGTATAATAACATATTCAAAAGGTATATAATTGGTGAGTTAGCAAGATTCTAGTTCCTCTTGACCAGGACTATTTCCCGAGACACAGCCACTATTATACGCTGACTAATGAAACCACGCTCTCAAGCGTAGCAACAATCAACACTGCTTAATTTGATGACGGTGATATTATAAAAAAATATTGATTGTGCAGAATTCATGCGCGCAAGGTTCATTATACCCCCGCTTGAAAAGTGGGAGGGTATATAAAAAAAAATGGTATGCCCGTCCGTCCGTCTGTACGTCCTTCTGTTACGCTTTGGGGTACCCATCTCTTATCTGCAACTCCTCTCATACCACTGAAGGAAATTTAATGCAACTTTCACAGAATCTTTATTACATATTGCCATTGTGTACCTCCTATTTTACTTTTTCATCTTACATATATTTGGATTTTCCAGATCAAAACATGGATACTGCCATTATATTCATATGGGAGGCGGGGGTATTATTTAGTGAGCTCTTTGCTCACTGTACCTCTAGTTGTACATGTTGTAATATGTTTTCATATAATATTAAGAATATTATAATGCGTAAAGCATGTAGTTAAATGCTACTTTGGCATTTTCACCCTTCGAAATCTTTGGCAACCTTGGCTGCGCATTAGTTGACAATGGTTTTCTTCGAGTGAAAATGATTCTTTAGCCGCGGAGACCGTATAAACCGAAGTCCCGTGTCGCAGTAGGTGCTGGCACAAAAAAGGATCCCTCACTGCTCAATGACTCTGTTTGTCGAGTGTAGGGTAAAGTTTGAAGCTCTCCACCATAAAGTGGTGGCGTACCTCTACATATGAGTGAAAAGTTCTCCAGAGGAATCAATCGATCAATCAGTTTTATGCAGTATATAATAACAGGTTTGTTATCATGTTAAGGACTGATGATACAAACAAAAACTGTTCGTATAGATGGGAAACTTTTCTTGGATCTTTTTTGGTTGTAAATGATGAAAAAAAATAAATTTCAAAAGTACATGTACTAAAATTTTTAATTTACCTAGATGTTCGAATTTCAATCTTTCTGTAACTATCCTTAATTTTCTACACACTTTTTTGTAACCTTAAATCCCAATAATAATTATCTTTCTAATATTTGATAAACGGCTAAAATTTTATTTAGCGTTGGGGCTGAGTTATGAAAAATTCTTAAGCTGTTCTGCTGCCAATAATCATAAGGATTAACTTTACCACTGCTGGAAAAAAATCGTGAACAAGGAGATACTTTTTGACATATAAAAAGAACACTAATTAATCAGTTGCAAAACTATTCTTCAATTCCATTATCTCTTTATTATACATATTACACACACATTTTAATAACCCGAATCCGTTTATTTCTAGTTCTGTTATTCTTTACTATAAAAGATATCAACTCTAAGGAAAAATTATTTTGAGATAATAAACTCGTTAAAAGAGGTAATTATTATACAGTTAAAGTATGACATTAAGGGGGTTAGCAAGATTCCAGTTCCCCAGGGTCAGGACCTGGTTGAGGGGAACTGGAACCTTGTTTACTCCATCAATGATATACATTTTTGTCCCCCGCTTTCGCGAAAGCGAGGGGACATTAAATCTCACTCGTCTGTTTGTCAGTCTGTCTGTCCGTCCGTCACAAAAACTTTCACCTTGCCCATAACTTCTGATTGAGTGGAGCTATGACTTTCATATTTCACATGTGTATTCCTTGTGACAAGATCTTTCTATGGGTACCATGTGTGAGATTTAGGTGGAAAGACCGATATATTTATGTATTACGTTTGTTTATAACCGAAAACTAGAGGACGGATGAATGGATATTAAAGAATATTAGTAAGCTGTATGGACATTCACGAATCAGTAAAAAAAAAAATATCGTAAAAAATACAGCACAACAACAGAAAGAATTTCTTAATACTAGTAAATCTTGGGAATAAATAAAATAATATCTTAATCAAATAGGGGAACTGTGCGTATAAATTATCACAATACAATGGAGGACATTTGTGTATAAAAACTACAACACAATAGGGGACATATTTTGTGTATAAAATGCACAATACAATAGGCGGCATTTGTGTATAAAAAAAAACTACAACACAATAGGGGACAAATTTTGTGTGTAAAAATTCACAATACAATAGGGGACATTTGTGTATAAAAAAGTACAACACAATAGGGGACATATTTTGTGTATAGAAATTCACAATACAATAGGGGACATTTGTGTATAAAAAATCACACTACAATAGGGGACATTGTGGGTATAAATGATCACAATACAAAAGTAGATATTCCTGTATATAACATGCAAATACAAAAAAAATGTGAATGACGTATGTATACGTGTACCTTAGGTTTATCAAAATACAAGAAGGAACATGTTTATGAATTATTCTAAAACCTCAATGGAGGAGAACTGAGTAACAATATGGAGTGGTTTTTAAAAGGTAGCAATTAAAATTTAAGATGCTGAAAAGCTATTCTCTGATACCAATTACGTTTGATTCTGTTTTGTTTTGTTCGGATGAAAGCTAGAAATTGAGTTTGAATTTTGTTTAGGAATTAAATACAGTTAATGTGGAACTCCCATCTACACCTCATCAAACCTCCAAGCGCATAAATCAATGTTAAAGTGAAGTAATAATTACATCGACAGTAGTGTACTTATTCTTAAAAGTATATGCATGAAACAATTTGAATAGAAACAATATATTATTAAGCTGTCAAGAAATTATTTACTTCCTTTAAATGACCATCCGACATTTTTGATAGATAATAAGTATGTCATCAGTAGTTTTTATGTCTTAATGTGCAAGTGCTTTGTATCTTTTAATTAATCGAGCTAGAATATCAAATATCTTAGTGTTGAATTGTACGGTACACATATTTCCAAATTAACAAAATCTGTTTTCAGAATCTGTATATACCCCCAACCCCGTCGAAATTACTATATCTGCCTATGGAAGAGAACAAATTCACCTTTATAGTATACATTGTATATTGAAAATTTAAGATCTTGAAAAAAGACATTTATAAAAAAATATCTTTTAAGAGTTTATATATGTTATAAAAGTTATTTGAATGATTGGAAACTTAATTCGTTGCACGCGACGTCATTATACCTTCTTACTGAATAACGACGATACCGATTTGAAATTTTGACCTTAAGGTCATTTGCAACATACTTTGAACTTTATTTTATTGAGCTCTTTCCTGGAGGTGAATTCTACGAGATGATGGACCTGTGTGCAATACTTTAAAATTTTATATGATTATGGATTTCCACACCTCTTCTAAAACAAATTTGAAAAAGAATCTGTAAATTGTGTTTTGTAATTTTTGTATATACTTTTCTTTGAATAATGTAAAATTTTTCATAATTTTTTATCTTTCAAAAACCCTGGTAATGGATGCTGAGTTTTTGTGTATAAACATCTGATGACACTATAATTTTAAATTTAAAATGTCTTAAATAATTAATTTTTGAAAAATTATCAGCAGGTAAGGTACCTTGCGTATGTCCTAAATGACCCTTTTTTCGTAAAAGCAGTCAAATGATTAAATATTTTTTCTTCATTATTCTTTTAACGCCTTCTTCCTTTCTCTCTTTCGACTGTGATCAAACGTAAGCATTGTACTACAGGTCTATGTCCATGCATAACAACTTCTACGAACCGACGTTCCGGGAGTGGACTGCTACTTATTCTGTGTATTATAAAAATATGATTTTTTCATATTTCTAATTTGAAAAAACTAGTAGCAGATATAATGGTTGTACGAATATTTACAATTGTTACTAGTTAATTATAGATAAAGAATCCTTTTTATTAATCAGATTTATTGTAAATACTCTACATAAGCTAACTTTATGAATCGCTCAGATTTAATATAGTATATAGGTTTTTTTTCAATATCTCGTCTTCACACACTTCGAATTCTAAGGGGTTTGAACAGATCGCTGTGGCATATAGACAGCATAAAATTAAGAAATTACTGTCTAGTTAGTATAGTATGCCAGGGCATCAACAATAGTGGGAAACATGGGATAATTTGCATAACGGGCGAAGCCCATTATGCATAAATTATCCCATGTTACCTAGACAGTGATTCCTTATATTTCCATATCATTGTGAAAATAAAATTGTAGATGTAGACTTAAATAAAATGCAGACATAGATTTAAATTACACGAGGATTCCTATCCCAATTTCAATAGCCATCGGCCACTGAAGTCAAACACAACAGCTGCCGCACGATATTTTCATGCAAATTTGGTCTCCTTAGCGTTAGACTCGCAGACAGATGCGCACGAGATTTGAATGCATATTACGCCTCCTTAGCTCCTGACCTATTAACCTGCCTAACTTACATTCCGGTATAATTAACAAAGAATTAACTCCGTTAACTAAGTTTCAACGAGTTATCACAGAGAGAAAAATTAGAAATGGAAATATCACAGCATAACCCCCATTCCTTCTCTTCAACACCACATTAAACATTTCGTTTTCATAAAGCGAGGCATTTATTGACATTTTTAGATTCCTTCCAGTATCTCTCCCCTTCAGAAATCTCAGATTGTCGAAGCTTCGGGGCCTCGGTTTATACGATCTCATCCGAAGGACCGCCCCATTTAGTCGCCTTTTACGACAAGCCAGGGGGTACTGAGGACCTATACTTACCCGGATCCCCACGGGGCCCTACATTTCAAACTAGAGTTTTTAAGGATATATCTTTTTTGGAGTTGAGGTAAAAAAAAAATTGGAAAAAAAAGTCTGAACTAAGCGCTGCTTTTTGTCCAGGCAATAAATATACAGTTTTCACAATGGATGGGACTGTAGCTCTCCAGTCAGTCAAAATATTTTTTCGGAGAACTACCGTTCTGCAGCTAGCTTTTGCCACACTACTATTACAAGGCACATTGTAGGAATCTCATGTATATGGATATGTCTACTATCCTTAGCTACGCAAATAACATCTTAGAAATAAAATGGTAAAAGCACTGTATGCAATAACTTTCCAGCCCCAACCCGGCTCTTATCCCCCCCCCCCTAAAAAAAGTATAACAACGTTCAATTCTGGTGAAATTTATATTTAAAGGAGATTCTTTAATTAACTATGCGAATTATACTGAAGCATCTTTATCTAAATGAGTATTATTTTGTCACTAAATCAAGAATTATGTTTAAGCTTTAAGAAAATCAACCCTACTGCAGAATTCAAACATAGTATAAACAATATTATTTCGATTTATCGGATTAAGTCCTCCACATTTTTGCAAAGAAATACATTATATGGACATTGAAAATAGCGTTTACGGTGTTATTGGGGATTAGCCTCATCTTAATATTAGCCATCCCCCCCCCCCCGTTTAATTTGCTTTCGACGCCTATGAATTATGCTGAATATATCGTGACGGCTTATCGTCAATCATCAAACTGCAATATTGCGTGGTTTATAACGTGCAAACTGCCCCAAGTTATGTTAGAATTATCGAGTTATTCGCATAACATAAGTTAAAATAATCTTTATTCCTTAAAAAATTATAGGCTCGATTAAGGAACTTAATTTACATGCGTAAATACTAAGCCAATCGTACATCTATAATCCAGATGTTCCAATGACACGAATGTTTGTCAGACTAGCTGATGATCATACCCTAGTAACGTAAAATAATATATGTAACTTTAACATTTAAAAATAATACGGACTTAAAAATAAGAAAGAGAATATATCTCAAGGTAATGTTTGCTTCAGGAAAGGTCACGTGACACGTTTTTCACTATACTACCGGGGACACGTGTGTAACCCCCAAGTACGAACCTTCGCTTATTATGAAAAGTTCACACTAACACACATCTTTTAATCCTAACTAACCGGGGACATTTTTTCAACAAGTTAAAAAATGGATATTTTCGGCTTTTTGGGGTAATTAGACATCCCTGATTTCGAATTTGGCGCTATTTTAAATCGGAGACAACCGGGGACGTCCCCGGTTGGAAGGTCGTCCCCGGTTGGAAGGTGTGTAAACAAACAAATGTCCCCGTTTGATACCCTTCACGCACGCACACACACACACACCCTCACACACACACACAGAGAGAGAGAGAGAGAGAGAGAGAGAGAGAGAGAGAGAGGATCCTTAAGTTTTTCTCGTCAGTGGGGGTATGCGGAGGCGGGGGTACGGTGTCAAAACCCTCTGAAATATTGTGACAAAACACTATAAACAAAATAAATAAACGAAACAATAAAACAAGAAAACAAAAAGTGGAAAGGGAAACTAGCCAGTATTGAAAAATTGGATGGAAGGGCCGCTTCAATGTTATATTTTGCCTACTTCATTACAAAAATTAAATAACGCTGAAAGTCAGGGTTGTGTATCTAAGCAAATATTTTTTGATTTAAAAAAAATCTAAAAAACAAAGAAAACAGCTCAGTCACTAATACATAAAAAACCAAAAAAAAACCAAAAAAAACCATTCTTCAAAGTATTAATTGTGAGGTTCGTTCTTGAACTGTTAATCACTAAACCTTTTATTTTGAAAAAATCCGGTTTTCAAGTTGGACATTTTAAGTTATCAATGTTGTGCATAACTAAACTAGCATTAAAACTTACGTGCATAATGCGTAAAACTCTCACCATTTTCCAAATACTAATATTACGAATTTTGAAATTAAAATAAATGAAGTGTTGTTAGCACAAAAAATATATAAATAAACAATTTTCTGAACTAAAATGTATATTTTGTAACTATGTTTACTAATATTCATATACAAATGTACTTCTTTTTAAATAAATATTAGGTGAAATAATGCGATTTTAAGCTACATGTAACTTTGAAAGCTAAGATATTTTTTAAAGATATTTTATTCTAAGAATATAACCGAATTCCTGAATTAAGTGTGTATTGATTACCTTGGTGTTGGAAACACATCGAAAGTGCCGGGGGGGGGGGGGGGGGGGG
>PRKT01000007.1:97935-109584 GCA_003671525.1 Saccostrea glomerata | reverse complement strand
GGTAATTGAAAAAAAAAATTAAAAATCTGAAATAATTGACAAGAAAAAAAAATTGGCCATTGCCCAAACTAGTAGTTCAAACCCGAAAATCCTATTCGGGTGGGTGGGTGTAGGATCCAATTTCCTTTTTTGAAACCACTACCACTTACTCTTTCTTCTTTGACTACACTGTAACGTGCCTGTTGAAAGCGGGAGGGGGGAGCTACACCAAACAAATTGTTCAATACCTTTATTATTTCTATCTTTGCAAAAAAAAATGAGTAAGCATATCTACCCCCCCCCTCCCGTTCCCGACGCCTATGGATTAAATCACAGTTGTGTAAACCAAGTCATAAATATGTGTTTTTATGCTGTTGAATTTTGAACCGGTTTCATGATCAAAATTCCACGACCCGGCTCAGTTTTCAACGGACTAGGGTCTAAATTCAACACCTTTGGTCTCATTATTCAACGTTGAAAAATGACCCCCGGGTCAGTTTTCAATCCGGGTCAAAATTCAACGTTACAGGGGGTCTAGAGGGAGTAGGGGAGGGGTTGTAACATCCTCTGAGAGCGAGCGAAGAGCTCCACATATTTGTAGCGTTTTTATTAAAGTAAACTATCTATCTCTATGGTTAAGATAAGCTTTAGTTTTAATCTTTAAATGTAAAAACTACTTTAAAAACATCAAACTTCCGCCAGAGTTCGTTTGTACCAAACTGTGTACGGAGACGCAGGGGACTATGAGTAGTTTGTCTATAAATGTAGTAATGTGCATGTATTATGTATTGATGAAAATCCTGTAATGTCGCATGCAAATGTTCAATGTCACGGGGATACTAGTAAATTAATTAACAGATAAATATAAGATATTTTTAACGGATCTAGCATTCCAGTTTTTTATTGCTTCATTGAAAGGGCCCATTGGTTTGCGGCCGATTTTTTTCAATATATGATTCTTGTTGAATCTTTGATGAATTTATAAAAGTTTATGTGACCACTTTTTATCACATAGTTTCATTGTGAGAAGTTGGGAAACAAGGGCTATTCGAGACATTGCATTATAAATGAATGGTAAAGAATCAGTAAACTAGAGTGAAAATAAAAGCTTCATTAAAGCTGCTGTAAAACTTGTTAAAAATTCGAAAGAAATATTCACTAAAATATAAGACAGTTACAGCAACCAATGCCTGTTTTATAGACAAATGAGCAGGTGGATTTCAATGTTAAAAAAATATATAATAGGCATCAAAAATAGGTACCGTTCTTGCCAACAAAAATTATAACAACTTATGTACAGTCTGCCAAATTTCAACAAATAATATTTGATTATGTATGATTGACTTAAAGACAAATAGCAAATTTGATAGACATCATATCGGGAGTAGTTTACACTGTATTTAAGAAATGTTTGACGGTAAAAAAGCTTGGTACTCAAAGGTCATCCTACATTTTTGAAAATGAATGAAAACGACAGCGTGTACGAATGTCTTATCAATTATTTTAAAATATCAGTAATTGTAGTTATCCACGTTTGCTTGATATTCAAACAGACACTTGAACATGAATCTATTGCTTAAAACCATCAAAACAAAATTTACCATAAGATGTACTTGATAAAAACAGCGAAGTTCTGATATGCAAGAGCATAATGGCAGATTTATATGCAATTTTCTTAAATATTAGTGGTATTGTTGTTCAAATTCGTATTCGGGGAAACAGTTTAATTTCTGGAGGAGTGTAGAACGCAATTTTTTGCAAAAAAAAAAAATCAAAAGGTTTATTAGAGGAAGGTCCCAAAATGCACTACATTAAATTTCTTCATGACAGCGTCCAAACCCGCACGCCCTGAAGAGTAAAGGGGTTTTCGGGATAAACAGAAAGTTAATGTTTTTTCACATTAACAATATTCGCCAGATCTTTGACCTTTTGACTTGTTTCTATTTCCAAACTTGAAAAAACACCTTTCAGAAAAAAGAAACAAGTCCAGGAAATCATTGAATCTGCCATTTTTCAGTATACTAAGGGTCATACCCAAAAATGAGTTCTAAAAACAATCAGAAATTGGATAAAAAATGTTACGGACATATATTTACATCCACTTAATATTTTCTCCTTTATTTCTTAGGAAAACCCATTGCCTTAATCACTGCATGAACTACATTAGGCATGACGCCTATACAGATTTCTTGATCAGTGGCTGTTCCATCAATGAAACGTATAAAGACGTTCGCATCATTAATACAATAATTAATCTTTTTAATCCTACTTTAAATGATTATTTAAACAGATATAAATATAAACAATAAAATGTCCTTCTTTGTTATTACTGGAATTAACGGTCGCAGCTATTGCAGAAAAAATTTACATGTATTTTTTCTGCAACAGCTGCTTCCGTTAATTCAAGTAATAACAAACAAAGAAAGCATTTTATTGTTTAAGTATTTTAATTAAAAGAGATTAATAAGTAAAATCATGAAGACTAAATCAATGAAATGCGTTTTTTGCTTCTTTCGAAGCACCGAGGACATTACTTATTGAACAGCCCTCGTATTGAAAGATCTGAAAGCTGGGTTCTAATTACTCGAATATATTGTCTGATCCGTAAGTAATTAGTATATATTTATTTTTTTCCTTTTGCCTTTGATTTTTAACAGGTAAAGTTTGTTTGATTATGAGTTAAAACAATATCACATATACCAGTAATTAAAATTGCAGTCCAGACCCCAAGATATGTTATGATTTTAATTTAAAATTCAATATTATCAAAGACCTATATATAATAAACAAATGCTAAGTATTTAAGTTTAATGTTTTATTCGAGTTGGCAGGTATTGTCCACAGTGGTCTACACAACATTGGGGCAGCCGGCAAAATGGCATACCCCCAACATCAACATAAGTTGTGCCCTCCCTGACGGGAAAAGTAGCACGCTGGGTTGACCTCATTCGTGCTACGGACACATTTCAACACAAATTGTCTTTTAATTATATTATTTTGCTTTAGATTTACATTATATAAGATATAATTTTCAAAGTCAACATCACATATATCAACATCAACCATCACATATATCAACATCAACCACAAAAAGTCAACAAAATCAACAGTTCAATGGTTAAATTGAAGGTGACGATTTCGCCAATACGACCACTGTGAAGTATAGTCTACTGTCTTTCCCCGAACTCCTCAAAATCATGGATAATTCGCCAAGTTGACACTTGTCACGCATGGTATTCGGTCAGAGATCATTCCAAAGGTCCTAGAATACGGAAATAGCAGGCAATTCTGATCAGCACCGTTAGTCTCCTTCAACGAAATCTCTAATACCTGAAAAGACAAAAACAAAACCCCACAGCAGAAAAAGATTCTCAATAACATTTCCATAACTTTAATAAATTGGCTATACCTAACCCATGTAAAACAATGTAAACGTAATTTAAACAAACAAAAGGAGAAAGGGTATATACTTAACACCTAGCTCAAGGGTTGAGGTGGGAGGGTATTTCATAATACAGAAAAATAAATCGGATACTTTCATCATCCACCTTTCACTTTCATTGATGCATAGAAAAGGGGAGATAACCTGTAAACCTAGTGACTAAGTACTGACACTGTATGGATGGATAAATAAATTCCGGATTATCTCATTTATTCGTTTTTTCACAAAAAGGAGGTGAATGATGACATACAATTAAAGGATAAAGCTTTGATAACGACGCATATTATGAGATGAACTCAAATATGCGGTATTATCAAAGACCTATATATAATAAACAAATGCTAAGTATTTAAGTTTAATGTTTTATTCGAGTTGGCAGGTATTGTCCACAGTGGTCACTGCGTGAAAATTTGGCTTTACAAAACAAGTAAAGATAATGTAAATTTATTATTTACAATGCCTTTAATTGGCTTTTCTGAAAAAAGTCAAAGTTGGAAAAGGTAACCTTTACATTAACTTTACATGCACTTAAATATGATGTAATGTCCCACATTGTCTTGACTTTACAAAAAAGTAAAGTTAATATTTACAACCATTAAAGACAGTATTTAGGATATATTAAATCTGATAATTACAGACCTTAAATTTAATTAAATACCATCTTTAATAACCACAATCTGATAATTACAAACCTTAAATTTAATTAAATACCATATTTAATAACCACAAAAGTTAATAATTTCCGTTTTCCATTCCAGTGAATGAAGCCTTATTCAAATTTTGAATAAGTTTTCCTTTCAAATTGATAAGTTGCGGAAATGTAAACATCATAATTAATATACATATTAAGAAAAAGCTGACTTTAACTTTGTTTATTACAATACAAAACATTATTTTTTACAAACATAAAAACAAAATCATCAAGATTCTTGGCAGTATATGTTGCCCACATCCTATCCTGCAAATTACATACATATCAAAGACATAGTACATTTCACAAATATGTTTTTTTTTTGTATGTGACATGTTTTATAATAAAACCAACTGTTCATTCTTGAATTTAAAGTTGTGAATCAACATAAAACTATTTTATGTCCTCTTTCTTATTGATATTGGTTTTAGTGGAAATCAACAACTGTCAAAATGTTTTTGTCACACCTCCCTTTTCAGAGTTCAAAACTTTTCTCCCCATGCAGGCATTTTCCTAATGCTTTTCCTAAAAGAAAAAAAAAGTATTTTTTTCAGTGCCATGCATAAGTATGAATATTTTCAACGGCTTCATGTTATCAGAATTCACAATACCATGATAAATAAGACTAAAAAAAAGGCACAACCTTACTAATAAATAAACAGTTCATACATGACCTTTAACCTCAAAAAGCAAAAAATGTAAATTTATTAATTTAATAAGATGAGTGGAACTCTTGTTACCTTCAAATTTACCGTGCCTTCCCCCCCCCCCCTTTCCCTGATTTTATATCTTTCGAAGTTGTATTGCTTTGGGTCTCTATTTCTATTACTAATATCCAACTATTTTACTCAGTCAGAAAGAAATAAATAACTGGACTAATTTAAGAAAATAAAGTAGAAAATATGTCTTATCTAGATTTAACCCCCCTACCTTTCTTTATTTATTGGTTAATTCATTTGAATTTTATTTCTTATTCATTTTTAGGTCATTTGAAAGAAAAATTTGTAATATACTTTCCTGCAAAGATTACAAACAAGATGAATGAGCACCTATACTCTTAACCCCCCCCCCTTTCAGCATGATTATGTTGTTCCTGTATTGTAGACAATAATTTTAAGTGTTCACATTCCCACTCTGTAAACTGCAGAACATGTTTTGTGATATTCTGTAATGTATCTTGCCAGTTCTGAAGAAATGAGGTTATCCAATTACCACTTATTTTTTAAACCAAGCTCTTCCGAAGACCATGTAAAATTGATTAAATCTTGTATATACTAATTACCTTTCAAGCCAAGAAACACAAGAGGGTACTTTGTATTTACCCCTAAGCATTTGTAAATGTAGATGGACTGCACCAGACATGCAAGGCACATATGACTAAAACCTTTATTCTAAATCCCTTCCCAGCTGATACTTTATCAAAAAGGCCTGATCTTACTTCACCTTAAGCTTCCTACTTTGGGAATTTTGGGGAGGGACCCCCCCCCTTTCCTCCTGCAAAAATATGCTATGGAATAGGTTATTAAAAATATAGACTTCAAAATTCTTTTAAGGCTGTAAAAAATGGATATATGATAGAGAGCATGAAAATTAATATGCTAAGTCAGTGGAAACCTATCCTTTCTCTAATACCCTAAAATGCTGTGACAGTCGAAGTTTATCTAATCTTAGCACTATGAAACGTTAACTCCTACTCACTTGTGGATTTGTACTTGTATCCCCTAGCTAACCTGTATTTTACTCCAGCATGCTAGAGGTTCACGACGAGATACTTTTGACTTGGCTCCGAGGTACATAAGCGGCGTAGGGACGTTAACCGAGGCTCTTATACATGTAGGAGTAACCTGTATTTGTACCCACTAGCTAATGCATGGATGTAAACTACATGTACATATGCAATTATGCACCGACTAATGCATCTTAATCCCATATGAGATTAATGTGTAAACAGAAAATAATTCAGCTAACTGCTCACATGAGGGATAAACACATACCATATTACATGCGAATGGCAACTGGGTTTGAAATGATATTTTCAATGAAAAAATGCCCCCGAGATATGCATATGTGTAATCTAACAGTAAGCGCACACTATTAAAAAGAAAATATTGTAGGAAATGGATCAGATTGTAATCTAGCCAGTGGTACAATATGTATCTAACGNNACCCCCCCCCCCCCCCCCGAATTTGTATCTCCTATGCCGTTAGGAAATCTCGCCTTAAGCGTTTATTTTTTTAAATCTTATAAAACCAGTTACCTAAACAATTTATCCTTTGTGAATTTAAAATCTGTGAACATAGAATTTTAACTGAAGCAAGTTTTATCTGTGTGAAAATAGCAAACCAACACTGACAAAAATTTAAGCCCCCATTTTAAACCTTATACTGGAAGTCTCATTATAACCCTCTTTATTTTATTTATTCGTTGATTTATTTATTATTATGTCGTGACCATTCATACAGCATATGCCATAAGGAAAATACATAGAAAGACCAGCACTGCGAGCCTTATTCAAATGAGCCTGCATTGAATTTAGCACTTGAAGAACTCTGTAATTTGTCCCTCATCCCTATGCGAAACTGAATTACTTGAGTAAAATTGGTAAAAGTTCAGGGACTTGAAGTTGCATTTCCTATTTTAAGGTTCACTTTCCCTAATGAGAAAGACATCTCAAAGGAATAAATGTTAATTTACTAATAATTTTGAAAAGTTTTTTTTTTTTTTTTTTTTTTTTTTTTTTGCAGTGCTTTAATTAGCCTATAAATTATTATTTATTTTATACTAAGTCTTTTTAATATTTGTAGAATTATATTTAAATACCTAAAGGATTCTCTTCTTGTATAAATCTTAATAAACAAGTGACTAGACACGTTTTTTTTTTTTTTAAAGACCATTGTCAGGAAATAAAAGCCCGTGCTGAAATTAATCTCTGTGTGAATTATCGACATTTGTGAAATTAATCTATATAATAAATTTAGTGATTAATCTCTGTGTCAATAATCGACATTTGTGAAATAATATATATAATAAATTTAGTAAAATAAGTTTACCTGATTTTACATGTTAACTTAAGATGGTACACAACTTTTCATTTACTAAACACAGCTATATAAAATACAAGGCCCCTAGGCAGTTAAGGGGTCATTAAATGTATGTGTCTTTATTGTGTTATTATATCATCAAACCCAATCAATTAAGGTAAAGGCCCTGTTAGAAAAATTCATAATTATGTTCATATACACTGAAGACGGCTTCCAAATGAACAAACAGCCTGACCTTCATTTATTTCCTTATGTATAACCTGAACCAAACCAAAATGTCAACACAGACTATATATATGCGAAACAAGCCTTTGACCCTCTCTTACTTAATCTGAACACTTGTATATACATATATTAACCAGCAAAATAGTAGCTAGCCTTGCTAGAGAAGAGATATCTACATGTCGTTAATCAAAATAAAATTCGGGGAATCCTATCTATATACTAGTGAACCATTGAGGTCTCAAGTTACTATGCACAAATTGTTATTGTTCTGGGTGAGTCTGAAGTTGTCCTCCTTGTCAAGCCCCCTAAGAGAAGAGATATCCGAATAGTTGAGGATGCTGCTGGTCCTAATATAACTATTATGTAGATTTGACAGACAATGTACAATTCAACTCGGGTGCATAGAACCTATGTCCCCAGCTTTTACAGCCTGAATTGTTCATAGTAATGCTTTCATCCAACTGAAATTTTTGACTCAAAATCTATCTAGTCATCATTCGTATTTACTTACCTTGAGTTTTAATTGTCATATAGCATGTGTACATGTACAACTGTAAATATGTATAAACAAATACACATCTTACTTCAAGTTAAAATCATATACTTAAAAATGCATTAATTGTAATATAACATTCAAAAGCACCACAACTTGTTCTGTATTTTACTTCGAATTATTTTTTCACAATTGATTACTGCCCTTTGTCGCAATTCCATACCTTTCATGCCTCTCTTTGGACCCTTGTTAAAGTTGAATGGCCATGATTGAAAATTTATATACTTTAATTAGAGTTCTGTTCCTATGTGAATTAATTAATTCTCAATCTGTATTTTTTCTATTTATTCACTGTTTTAAGGAACAGGGTATTTTTTTTTAAATGTCACAAAATATTTTGAATAAACTGATAAATACAACAAACCCAAAGTTACAAAACCATACTCATATTGTAAGAATTATAACTATGTATATTCCCATTTCTAAACCCCCTAAAGATAGGCCAAGGGACCTAAGTATCTAAATATAGGAACCATGTGTACGGATGTTTGACCAATGACCTTGAATAACATGGACCGAATAAACAGATAAAGTTAAAGTTCAGACCTATTTTTAGATTAGCTCATTTTGTTTAAATAATATTTCACTAAGTACGCTTTTCTTCAATCAAAATATGCTGTTGAAGTTGGTTATTATTACCATGTTTGTATATCTTGTACCATGTGCCAGTGTTTAAAGTATGGACGGGAGGCAAATCGATCTGTTTCAATCCAATGAAATATTTGCCATCGAGCAATATCAATGTTAATAAGATAATCCATGTTAATTCTTTGACTGAAACTTAACTTTAAAAACTGGAAATTATGATAAAATATTTCATAATACAGAAAAATAAATCGGATACTTTCATCACCCACCTTTCACTTTCATTGATGCATAGAAAAAGGGAGATAACCTGTAAACCCAAACTCCATACAGTGTCAATTCTCCGGACTACTTTCGTGCCCTACGAATAATGATATGGAGTTGTAGCGTAACGTAATACTGAGCTGTCTGGAGCTTGCTGTCTGGAGCTTGCTGTAAACCTAGTGACTAAGTACTGACACTGTATGGATGGATAAATAAATTCCGGCTTATCTCATTTATTCGTTTTTTCACAAAAAGGAGATGAATGATGACATATAATTAAAGGATAGAGCTTTGATAAAGACGCATATTGTGAGATGAACTCAAATATGCGGTAATATTTTCAAGAAATTCTCGCATATTTTCTATTCAATAAACATTTTTTCTCTCATGATTTAAAAATTCTGTCTTAAAATTGTTAAAATAATACACACGTGTATTTTAGAGACATTCTTTTAGTTTCAAACAAACATTTTATCGCCAACTACATGTAGAAACACTGATACATGTACATAGCCAAGCGACTTCACGAATGTTTATTCTTAAAATTCCAATTCACTATACTATTAATTTGCTAAAATTCAAAACAGAATATAACCACTAACATAACATCGACGAAAACGATATTAAACTTTTCATCAATTTCAATATTAATTTTAGGACAGTCGATCGTGATGCCAGGACTTTGCTTTCAGCAAAGCCCGGCTAAAAACACAATTACATTAGAATAATGAAGCCACACTTCCAGCGTAGTAACAGTAACTTTGCTTGATGACGGATGATATTCCAAAAAATGTTGACTGCGCAGAATTTATGTGCGCAAAGATCAGTGTAATATGTATTTGTATAAAGCATTCAATATAATAAAATTTTGCATGTAGTTGAGTGTAACATTGAAAATTTTCACTCAACTACATGCAATATTATATACTAGTCAGCGCAGTCATTTCATTATTATAAAAAGCAATGTAATAAATAAATGTTTTTTTTATCATTTGTAAAGAAGAAAAGTCGTTATTTATCTCAATCGGCCCTGTAAAAATATAAAATAATAAAGTGGAGTAATTTTTAAATTTATGGTCTATAACATATGTCTAGGGCACTAACTTTAGAAATTTGGTATTAGTTTGGCAGAAAGCGCGCGCGATTGGTAACAGTGAAAGTCGAAATCGGGAATATATTCCGGAAATCTACAATTTTTTGCATATTTTGTGTATATCAACGCATTTTTTGATGTGTCCACATTCGAGTATGTATTCCAAACTTTGTCAAATGCAAAATCATATAATTATCATTGATTTTAACATTTAATTTTGACCTTACAAAGATGTGGACATGACGAAATTTAATAAATTGTGTTTCACGGATAAAGGTAAATCATGACAATAATGACGTTTTTCTGCATCATATTCAATTCACAAATATTTGATGACATATTTCTTCAAGATAATTTGTATTTAGTAATATTTTCACAACAAGAAAACACTAGAACGACTAATTGTTCATAAAAGTAAATGTGCATGTGTTATTTAAAAAGAATACCAAGGTAAATTTATTGTTTTGTCTGTACATGACAAGTCGTAAATTACATTGAAATATAATAATGAAATTGTGTTTAATGAATCCAAAATAATCACTCTGATAATGAAATAATTATATTTTTCTTCATTTTTTATAATCCAGATTTAATAGCACGAAAAATAAGATATTACCAATAAATAGTCACGCATTCACCTTTTAAATTACATTGAATTAATTACCGGTAAAACGGCGTGTTGATGACGTCAAATACATAAACAAAATGACGTCATAATATAACCTGAGAAAATTGCTGGTACTTATGCTGGATGGGTGTTAAAAGAAGAAAAGAAATTGTTTAAACAGCCTGTGGTAAGTTTTTTCAGTCGATTAGTCGAGAGAGAGAGAGAGAGAGAGAGAGAGAGAGAGAGAGAGAGAATGTGTGTGCCGAGAAATGATTTTTGATCTGTGAATTTATTCCTGGAGAAGAAAAAAAATATATGAATATGTTGTAAGACTGGTAATTTTACATCTATGCATTTTGCACTATTATAAATGTATATAATAGTCAGGTATATAGGCCTACATGTATATTCCTTGTATGAAGAAAAAATATTTTATAATATACGTATATTATTTTTGGAAATACTTACACACACCTTTTAAAAGGAATCATTTGAGTATTAATGAGCATCATGAGGCCAAATATATGAATGATTTTATATTATTGCACACAAATCTTTCAAATGAACTTCTTTAGTTACATGAAAAACAAGAAAATTTGATAAGGTCTTATTTATCTGTAGTTAATATTTTGTTCGCACGGTCACTGAAAGTTTTGCGGATCTAAGAAGTTTGATTTTAATTAGATTACATATGAGTCCAGCTGGATACGAATCATTTCAAGAAAAAAAAAACCAAACAAAATATTTTCACCTAGTGTTACCTGTACATTTAATAAATTGATTCATAATGTTCCATTTAAAATTACTGACAGATCTAGATAGAATTTCTTTATAATGAAAGAAAGTAATAAACATAAAATATTATATATGAACTCAGTTTTAGTCATTGATATTAGTACATGTAATGTAATGTTATTATGAATATTCAAATGCCCCAAAAAATCTGTTTGACAATGAAATAAGTTCAATTCAGTCAGGGATGTACATGTAGCATCGTTTCAGAGAAAATAAATAAAATCAACTTGCCTCAATAATCTTGAAAAGTAAAGAAAAAAGAAAGAAAAAAAGAAAATCTTGAAGAGTAAAGAAAAAAAGACAGAAAAAAAGAAAAAGAAATTGTCAAGCTCGAAAAATCCTTTTCCGTGCAGGGGAAGGGGGGGGGGGGTTC
>PRKT01000007.1:34886-96213 GCA_003671525.1 Saccostrea glomerata | reverse complement strand
GGGGGGGGGGGTGACCGCTTGCATCGGTGCATCTGTATTTGCTTCTGTTTTTATTTCATATTTTAATTGTTAATTATACAGCATATTTATATTCATAATTGTTTTCTTAATAGAAAAATGTCAAAATCAGCACCTAGATTCTACCCTTGCTGTCTTTGCAAGCGTCGTACAAATCCCTCTGAAAGATTTCGTATTAAAGAAAAACACGTTTGAATCTTGGAGAGGCGTTTTGCCACAAGTAACATACGTGAAGATGATGTTCTGTGCTCTAAATGTAGGCTGAAGTGTTATAGAGAGGAAAGTAAGAAAAATTCCCGTGTAAGTGCAAATGAGATGTTGGAACCTCCATCTAAACTGTTGAAATTACTTGTTCACTCAATAGTTTTTCTTAATACTTTATGGGTCGAATCCCACTGTGGGACGTAGAGACGGGTCCTTCGGATGAGACCGTATAAACCTAGGTTTCGTGTCGCAGTAGATGCTTGCTAAAAAAGAACCCTCACTGCTCAATGGCCCTGAGTGCCGAATATAAGACAAAATTTGTAGCTCTCCACCGGCAAGTGGTGGCGTCTCCATACGAGTGAAAAATTCTCGGGAGGGACGTTAATCAGCATACAAGCAATCAATCAATTCTAATACTGTGTACAAAAGGTTTAGTAAAGCTAGGAATAGCCAGAATGGTCTCCCCTCAATGCAGGAAAAAAATTGTGGATATAAAAGTTAATTAATACAAGATCTAGAGATGTCAACAAATAATCGAGTACTCCACTATCCTTCGATCATACCGACTATTGACCACTATCGACTAAATATTCGTTAAAAATTTGCTACTGGATATTAGCCTTAAATTTAATGTATTTATGAACGGATCATATATACTAGTATATTATTATAGTTTAAAATTATGTCTCATAAGTTCCAAGTTTATTCAAATGAATGATCGAATAAAAAATTTAATGACCTCGTAATGGAAGGGAAGGGGGGAGAGGGATACAACAATTCCAGCTCTTTGTAAAGATTATTGGGCATTAGAAACCATTCCTGTGACTGACCGAACTGGTCTGTATGTTATTTATATAAACTTTTAAAGTTGGCGCAAATTACAAAAAAAATATTTACTTGGTGATTAATAAAAAAAGTTGCACTGGCTACCAACGTTTTTTTGATTTGAGGCAAGTTAGCATCTGAATTTTGTGAGCCGATAAGAGGCCTGTTACTTTGAAATATTACATATTTGTTAGCTTAAAAGCAGTACTGACATGTAATGTAAAACTACGAGAAACAAATGAACAAAATTTAATTTTAAAAACATTCACTTGGAATCGGTATATTGAAATGAATAGTGTTTTCTTCAAGAAAATTGTTCACCAATCATTTAGGGAAAAAATGCATAAAATTACTTCTATTTCATGTAATGACTAATAAGAAATCATTAACTCCATGATAAAACCATTCTATACCTTGTAGTTTTTAAATTCGTGGAAACTTTTTTTTCTGCATGAAAGATTATTTCAGCAATAAATAGCATTCCATTCTTAGATTTATATACATCTGTAATGAAGCTACAGCAGGCGACAACCTTGTTATTTCGAGAAACTCAAGTAATTATTTTTGCCCATCTTGAAATTGCGATTGCAATGCTCATGTAGAAGCGTTAAAAAGCATTAGCTATCTTTTTCTGTTTTTAAATCATTGTTGAAATAAAGTATTTTCTGCTATTATTCCTCTACAAAGTTCAAATAACTAATAAATTAGAATAAACCAAATAAGCAGGTGCGGAATGACCAGAAATTTACTACGCTTGAAAAAAGTAAAGATGATTTATCATTTTGATGCCTCAAATCTGGTTTTGTTACAGAAGGATTCGTAAATAGTAAAATCCAGAGGCGATTGAAGTGTGGATCGATACCCCCAGCTGTATTCTTAGAATTTGCAATTATAGCTTAAAATTTCTAAATTTTTGAAATGGAATAATTTGATTTCAAGGGTAACTATTAAGGTTTCTAATTTCTAGCCAAATTAGACATGAAGATGGTGTAATTTTACTTTGGATTTGATCCGAGATTTTTATTAGATCAGGCGTCGACTGTATTGGTTGTATTTACACGATAGGCTATATTATAAGGAGATGGATGAACTTAGCGTGCAGAAAGCCCACTAGCTTCAGATATATAAAATTATATTCAAATTGTGAATTTAGAATTTAGAGTAAAGTTCTCATCATTGATTTTTATGAAATCATGATAAACAAAAAGTTTTGAGGAAAATTTTTTGTTAAAATTTATTCTTTTATATAAAAAAAAATAATGTGGTATCCATTGGGTTCGAACCCTGGCAATAAAATTCCTGAGTTGCATTCTCCATTAAGGAGGCTGGGGGGTCAATAAATTAATCACAAATTAACCACCAGATTTAACTTATTTTTTTAGATACGGTAAATTAAGCTGTCTACTATCATTTCACAAAGAAAAAATTCATACATTTTAGCTTTAAAATTTGATCATTTTCTATATCTTCATATGGAGCTCTCCTTTTAAAGGAGATAAAAATAGTCTGAAAATGGCTGCCACACCCCAGCCTCGTTAAGACTAGCACGCTAACCACTACGCTACACAAGTCCTGATGTATTGTGGCATTTAAATCATGTTTGTGATATGACTATTGACTTAAGGGACTTCAAGTATTTCTCGAAAAGATACGAAAGTTATGTCATAAAATTATATTTTTAAGGTATAGTGGGTCTTTGCTCCATAATTTTGGTAACCAAAATATGTATGTTTGTATACAAACTTTAAGGATTAACTTTCAAAAAAATGGAGAGAAGACCCACTCATATCGAAAAATAGTGTTATAGTGTGAAAAAATGACTCGTTTTGTCCTCTCTCGTGTGTGTATAATATTCCATAGGCAAATAACTTCAATCTTCGTGAGATTTGTGCAAGTTGTAGAAGTTTTACATAAAGTATACTTTAATGTTAGATGAAATATTAAGAACAATTTTGATATAATTGAGAGTCCTCTCTCGTGTGTGTATAATATTTCATAGGCAAATAACTTCAATCTTCATGAGATTTGTGCAAGTTGTAGAAGTTTGACATAAAGTAAACTTTAATGTTAGATGAAATATTAAGAACAGTTTTGATATAATTGAGATTTGATTTTAAACCTTCATGTTTGTTGCGCTATGGGCTTATCTCTCGGCATGTTCACCCATCTCCTTTGAGTTATGGATAACAGGATTATGGTTTAAAGGAATAATAAACATATGGGAGTCAAGGGATGGTTTAATGTAAGTAATTATTTTTAGGTTTAAAACGTACATAATGTGATTTATAGATAACAGGAATAATAAACATATGGGAGTCAAGGGATGGTTTAATGTAAGTATTATTTTTAGAAGGAAAACGTTAACAATCCCCTATTCCCTATTTGGGAGGGGCGTGGGTCAAGCGCAGAAATATTAAGTCAGACATACTAATCCGTTTTAAGTTTTGTTTTCCTAAAATTGAATGAAGTCTGAAGAAGGTACTTACACATTTGGCCAAAAATTAATAGTCTTTAAACGTGATAAATGGCATTGACTATTGAGCATCCACGATAATTGCGTCACGTTCACTTCTGCACTAATCAAAGTACTGAATATACTGAAAGGATGTTGGTCAATTTCATTATTGTTATGAGTCATTAACAGTTCGGTATCGTTTCATTTGTTTGCTGGTCTATTGAAACATTTCAATAAAATGCATAAAGGCATAGATCTACATGGAGAAAATTTTACCAAAAAATAAAAGGGCTTAGGTTTATATAAACTAATTTTCCCTCTATCAAAAGGGGGAGAGGGGTCTCTAAAGGATGCTACTTAACGGTGAAAACATGGGAACTGTTGTTGTCCATCTGGTCAATGACTGTATAAAAAATACAAGTATAAACTTAGAAATTTCTGACTGATCCTTTAGATTGAGCATTTTGTTTGAGGGTGAGCTTTCAAAGGCTCAAAGCACAACAAAGCTGTAGAAATTTGGCTTCATAAACCTTAGAGTAAAACAGCAATAACCATAAAAATGACGAATCGTGAACACAGTGAAATTAAAACCATCGATCATGATTATTTGCTTATCTACAGTAATAGAATATCATTAAATACTGTGGTGGAAAGATGTATGAAAACATAAGAAATAGAATGACAATCAAAAAAAACCTCTTTACCAGATAAGCTTTTTAAAATAATTTTTTTGATTAATTTTTATTAAAGGGAAATAACTCTTACCAAAATGTAAGGTCATAAATTAGGACACGTTCCACACTTACATGCTTATACCGTATAAGTGGAAATTTTAGCGAGACGCAAATTTAGCGATTTCTCCTTAAAAAAAGATATTTTATTTTTAGTGAGATGTAATTTTAGCGATTTTAAAATGCTCACTATATATAAAGAGGCTATTACAAATAAAAAACAATTAATTTTTAGCGATATTTCAATTTAGCGATCTCGGCACCCTCGCTAAGAATGCCAAAATTAAATCCTCGCTAAAAATTCTGCTTATATTGTAGTAATAAATGGGAATTACTAGTATGTCGAAATAAATCGAGTATTCAACAGTTACACATCTTTAATGTATTTATTTTCACAAACCTACAACATACTCCAAACTCTATATTCTCAGATATTTAAATAATTTCATCATTCAAAGTTGTTGTACATTGACCAATCTATTGTCAGTTACACACAAGTATGTCCATTGCCCACCAACTTATCTGAACTAGTATGCATATGTGACTGATAGTATAAGAAGCATTGTTTAAGGTAGTTCTCAAGTAACTTATAAACCAACTAAAAATCCCATAAAAGACATGCCTGTGCTTGCTTATTGTCATACATTACAACCTGTTTCAGAGCACATACCCCTCAAAATTCAACAGCCAAAATTTAACGTAGAGTATTTGATATTGTAATTATGCACCAAAACACATAAATCAACAGATTATGTTGAGTCTGCATCACAAAGTCCCTTAATTTTTCATAATTATAAAAACTTTCAAATGGTTAAATTATGCCTTTTCTTATTGGATAGGATCATATCTAAGGTTACATAATGGATAAGGCACAGGTTTTATAATGATTGATCAGATAAGTTTCACAAAGCTGTCTTTTGGTGAGGTCTACACCCATTTTAGTGATATCAAGTTTTACCAAAATTCTTGGCAACATTTTGAAAAATATACAAAGAATGATGCAATCTTGAAATAAATTATACATCTCAAATAAATTTGTATCAAAATAAATACAATTCCTTGTTAGTATAAAGGCAACTAAGAATTGCGTGTCTGTGTACCAGCATACAATGACCTAGTTTGAGTTAATCAAACTTGCAGATGGAAAGTATTAATTTCCGCATTAAAATATACCAGTATATCAAATTCCATATGCTCAACAATCTAAAGTAAACATAAAAAAGGTATGTACCGTGTAATAATTCAAACCAGATCCGTTTAAGTTGATACCTTCCTTAATTACCAAATATAGGTTTAATGTTAAGGGTCTAAACTTGATATAAATTACAAGTACCATTTTTCCGAGATAAAGCTACTCTCTTTGAGGCATTGTTATTTATCTGAGAGGTTGAATGGGACGTTTGGTTCAAACCCCTTTTTAACGGAAATTGCGGGAAGGTTTAGAGAATACTGGATAGTTTATAAAATTTACCCCTGGTATTTGTCATTTTTGTAGGATAAAATATTAAATCTCGCTCACTTCAATTAGGGAAGCAACTACTTCACATTTCCCATCAGAGTGCATCAGGGGAGGACGAGGTTGTTTTAATTTTAAGAATTGCTGGCTTTCAAAAGCATATCGTTTATACATTGATAAATTATTCTCATGTGTTCGCATATCTTTACATTCTTTACTGGTATTCTAATTTTTTTTTCTATTACTAAGGATAGTTGGTTCATAAATTGTGAAGTGCTAAAGTAGAATCTTAATTTATATGGATAGGTATATAAAGGGATCGGTTGGGGGGTGGGGAAGTATTAGGACACACATTGTTATTGTAAAAAGTAGCTTAGTACCTTAAGCTAAGAGGTGACAGTTTCGTTTCCTTTTCCAGTTTCGGTATGTCATTTGGGTTTGTTTCAGTACAAAACCCTTTCAAACAACTTGAAGCAACACTTGCAAAGATAGTAAAAAAAATTTGTAAGTTTTATATTACTTTGTCACGCAAGGAAACTCTGTAAGAGGTGTTTTAATCATTTAAAAGCCATAAAAAGAGTAACATCCTTTTAGGTAATTTATACAAGTACCCGATGGAAAAATACAGTGCCGGTAAGTATCAACAACATTAGAGTAAATAGACGTTGTTTTATACCGACAAGTCCTTGACTCCATTTGTAAAACTTGTGTAAATTTGTATTGGTGAATGAGCAGGCCCTGGTCAACGGTGACCATTTGCGTTGAGGTACTGCCGCCGTCATCATGGTTCTTGGCACCCCAATGGTGGCGGTTGCAGTTCCATGATTACTCGTAGTAGACACGAGTAGTCATGGCCCTTGCAAGTGGAGTATTCCGTCGCACCTCAACGCAATTGGACGAGTGCAACACATTTTCTTACTCTCATTCCACTGTTTATTGACCTGATTGATATTTGAATTGGTTGATTGATTAATAATTGATTGGTTGACACGTAATTGACTTGATTGATATTTGAATTGATTGATTGACTGATTGATTGATTGAATTTGATTGATTATTGCATTGGTGACGTTCATGCACTTGTGACCTACCCAGTGCATGATCTGCCCGATTTGGGTCGTCACATTTGTTTAATTGATTGTTGATTGTGGGAAAGCCAGGTGGTAAATTGATCACCGCAGCCAGAAGCGCCATATTAAACAAGCAAAATAACATCCATATTGTTTGTTTGATTTATAGGGAATCTGAAATAACACCATTTGTACGAGCCTGGTCTCGGATAAGTGAGTCTATTTCAGTTTATTTTGCAATGTTTTAATTTTTCCCACCCACCCTCCTCTTGTTTTAGAACAAATACTGCTGTTTTTGTTATGTCATTGTAGCTGAAGACTGCCTGCTTGGTCCTGCATCCACGAGAGCCTATGTCGCAGTGATAATCGTGTGCTCCAATATTCCTTAATGGTGTCCTACTTGGTCTAGCTTCTTCATCAACTTGTGTTGCATTAGTGAATTCTGTATGATTGCGTACTCTAGATCACTTTATTTTCGCGACAATTTTTCGCGAGATAGTCATTGACTCTTTATTAGCGAGACAAAATTTTCACGAATAGTGGTCATTGCTCTATATAATCTTAAGAAATTCTATTATACGCGAGAATGAAATTTTCGCGAGCATACCGTCTCGCGTAATTACGCGAAAATAAAGTTCCCGCGAATAAAAAGTGATTTACAGTATTCTGCGAAGTCTGCCTGTTGGATACAGCGTCCGCATCAACCAATGTTGCAGTGATGAAGTCTCTGTTTTACCGATACCGTGATGACTGCCTGTTGGGGATAACGTCCACTTCAGCCTTATCGTGGTTGGAATTCTTAGTGTTTGCGTATTCTGTCGCACCTCAACGAAATTGGACGAGTGCAACACATATTCTTACGCTCATTCCATTGTTCATTGAATTGATTGATATTTGAATTGATTGATTGACTGATTGATTAATAACTAATTGATTGAATTTGATTGATTTTTGCATTGGTGACGTTCATGCACTTGTGACCTACCCAGTGCATGATCCGCCCGATTTGGGTCGTCACGTTTGCTGTATTGATTTTTGATTGTGGGGCAGCCCGGTGGTAACCCCAGCAAATTGATCACCGCAGCCAGAAGCGCCATATTAAACAAGCAAAATAACATCCATATTGTTTATTTGATTTATAGGGAATCTGAAATAAACGTATATGTCGTAGTCGGACGATTAATTAATCGGATAAATTCATTTCTCCATTAACTGCTTTGAACTTGAGTTCGCACATGCGTCTTGCTTAATCGAATCAGGTAATATAACAGTAATATATTGAAATTTTTGTCAAGTTATTTTTTTAGTGCTCTTTTTTATTTTTTCAAAAGAAAGAAGAAACCATCGTGACACACGACTCGTTCATTCGCGCTTAACAGCACGGGGGATTTCTGGATCTGGGATTTAGTGAAGAGACAGACAAAGAGAGATTTATAAATATCTTGGTACACTTAAGGAATGACTCTAATTCTTGGCCATATTATCGAGTTTAATCTGGTTTAGGTCAGTTTACACTTTTTTATAATCTGCTTCGCGGATTATAAAAAAGGTTTGGGTCAGTTAACGCTTTTTTATAATCCGCTTCGCGGATTATAAGAAAGTGTTAACTGACCCAAATCAGATTATACTTGATAATATGGATAAGAATTAGAGTTATTCCATATTATTTAATTTTAGAATAATTAAACAACATTGGATGTAAAATTGTGTTGCTTTTTATGAGTTCAAATTTACCGCGCAATAATACAACCGTGTAACGGAAGTGATTTGAGGCGAGGGGAGGTAATAACTGATACCTAGATCTAGCAGCCATGATGTCTGTTTACATGAGGTAAGAATAAGTAACGGTTTGAAGTTAAAGGTACATTTATTAAATCTGGAATTTTCCATGGATTCCGAGGACTGGACATGAGGGGATTGCATGGATAAGATGATTAAACTGGTCGTCAAAGGGGTATGTCCCCATACCAAACCAGATTATACAAAATAATTTGCGTTCCTTTTTGGAAATCAACAAATGAGAGGCGATAATACAAACAAAATTAAATTATAACTCTTTAGCCATTTGCATTACAGGGTGTAAGATAGATTAATGTCCTAAGATGTAGGTGTGTAATTTCATAACAGCTGTGGTGAAGGAAGCTTTTAATGGAAACAGAATATAAAGCACTTAAATTCGCATTTAGATACTATGTAATGATTTTCTTTTTTGAGTCTTCCTGATTGCATTTCAAGTGAATTTCGTATTTTCCCTAGCAGATTCTGATGAATTGTCCGGATTTAAAGCAAGCGAATATCATTCTCTTAATATACCACTTGTTTTATCAGTAACATCGTTCCTTTTATCAAGAATATTTTCCTTATTGCCATCAATTGCAGCCATTACATGGTTCTTGCTGAGAACTATGGCATCGCACTTGTCCTGAGACGTACTATTGTGTCTGAATATTCCTTCATCAACATGATCGTAGACGTCTACCTCGTTTATTGCGTTCACTTTGGAATCTGCAATGAATTTTCTGTTGCTAAGCATATTGTAATTGTTTGAGTTCCTTGTCCACTGAGAGTAATCATCTTGCGCTCCCACTGAATCTGCATTTTCAGGCCGGTTTCTCTCCTGTCCTTCATAAAAGATCGATTTGCTTACTAAAGCAAAATTATCTTGAAAAGGAAAAATCCACAATAAATCTTATTCTTAAAATATGAATAGTTTTTAATTTTTGTTTTAAAAAGATGTAAACGCGATCCATGATAATGAATAATATATCACACATTCTTTCTATAGTTTATAATTGATAACATTTTTAGAAAATTAAAGAATTATAATATTATTCTTAATGTTATTGCAGACATATCTTGTTTTTTTTATAATTATAATTTTAAAGCATTTTGAGAGCTTGTACAAGTAAGTACCTGTTACTTGTTAAAAACTGGCGTAAAAACTCTAATCTATAAAGCAACATTTATTATTATTAATAGAAAGATCGTCGGTTCCGACTTTTCAGGAATAAATATATGTAATAAAAAGTTCATGAGGATCCATGTATTTATTCATTATTATTTTTGAACCATAATATTCATTAGGCTACATTGTATTTTTTTTAATTAACGTTTTGCCTCCGTAGAATTAAGCAAAGGAAATAAAAATTTAGATAATTTTATAAAATAACCATACACACAATAGCTTCAAAATAACTTACTTTTTATTATAAAGGAAGACAATGGCGACTAGTATAGAAATTACACTGAGAATTGCCGCCGTTATTATAACAGTTATAATTGTACTACTATTTGACTTTTCCTCAAATTCTGCACTCTCTGGGTCTGGTTAAAATTAAAGTATAACATCTTAAGTTAAAAAAAATTCTTACAGAAATCTGCAAATAATTTTATTCTTTTTATGTACTAACAATATCAATATTTTCAACACAAACTCAATTTCAGAATTCTTTTTTATACAATGAATATATCTTAATTATTTCAGTTGCTTTCCATATAAAATCGTATTTGAATTCAAAACTGACCATCATCAACAGTTTACAGATGTTATTTATTTGATTGCTTATTGTCAGTATGTAAAGAGATAAGTTTTAAAAAAATTCGACATGAGTTGATAAAATTGGCATAGCAGCATTTAATGTTAGCATTCCGAATACGAAATAAATAAATTAATTTCAATCTTTAAAAACAAGGTAAGTTTCGTTTCAACCACAAATAGTTCTTACCTTTTGTAGTATTATGAAAACATCCTATTTTCCTGCAACATTACTGTTCGGACGTACAGTTACATTTATTCTGACAACCAAATCCATAGTATCCATAGACACAGGGTCCTCCAGTACACCTGTTTCCAAACGTACATGTACCTGCTTCACAGGCTATAACAACATGAATGAAGAAATGAAATTATTTATTAGTTTTTCACAATGTGCTTCATTGGTTTTAAAAATGTGAATATTTTATATCAAAGGATACGTTAAAACATTCTTATAACATTTACATCCAAATGAATTAAGTAAACTTTTCATAAAACAGTGTTAGAATATCATACAATTAAAAATTTATGGGTTTTAAATTATAATACACATTAGAGTGACGTTTGAGCATCCACGATTCCATTGATATGTCACACTTTATTACAATAAAAGAATGAAAATACATCGCTGTGAAAAGAACGAAAATATATGTTTATCATGCAAACAAGAAAGAATGTATTTAGCTGAAATTGAACTCAATCAAGAAAATTAAGCAGGATTTTAAAAAGAATATTTTACTTCAGACCTTACTTGTCTTTATACTTTTTAACAATTGCAAACACACTGATAAAGTGTAAGAAAAAACGTGTTTGTTCTTTAATAGACTTCAAACATGACTTCAAACAAGCAGATTAAATTAACCATTGTCTTGCTCATCGAAAATCAGATGGTTTCTATTGGAATCTGTTACTTTTTTACGTTTAATAAAGCTCAAAGGTTCATTAAAATCACTCAGATTGCATGCAGAACAACCATCAAGTTACAACTTTACAAATATAACTCACAATAAACAAATATAAGTTTTGTAAACACCTGTGCTTTATATTCAACCAAGGGGAAATTTTCAATTTTCAAGGACACATCATAAGTCGAATAAAAAGTTTTCGACAAAAATTCTACCCAGTACATAAAAATCAAATAATAATAATAAGAAGAAGAAGAAGAGGAAGAATAAGAAAAATTAAAAAAAAAAACAAAACAATAATAATAACTTGCACAAAATCCAACCTTCTATTACTCCCCTCGATTCTTGCAGTTTGTATGTACTTGTCCCGGTAAACAACGCTGTCTTTTTTTGTAAGGCTCGTGGTTTAAATTCAATTTGTAATTTAGAGGAAATGGAATTTGATTCTACTAATTTTAATCCAACTTATAGTACCCATACCTACTTTTCTAAGGAAGAAATTTTTCAAAATCATATGTCACTTTTGAATATTTTTGATATTCCTAACAACCAGAATGGATTTGATTTACCATATCTGTATTGGATTCCAAAACTTCATAAGAATCCTTACGAAAATACATAACGGTTTCAGGTAGATGTTCTACAAAGCCTCTTTCTTTACTCCTTACTTAAATATGAAGAGTTGTGAAGCTGAAACTTCAGGAGTACTGTGCAACAATATATTCAAGAAGAGGTGTAAATCAGATGTGGATGATAAAACAAATCCATTTTCAACGATTAAATAAAATCTAGGCTTTTTGATATCATTGACAGCTGCTTTTCAAATAAAAATTGAACTCGTAAATTTACTCACCTTGTCATTGGCCATTTGTAAAATTATTTTGTTAAAAAGACATTCTGATTGTATACACAAGAGCTCTGAAGTTAATGTGAAAAAGATACTTAAGTTTTTGATCTATGTAGTTTTTGTAGACGAGATTTTTCAACAATCTATTGAGGTCCCATGGGTACCAATTGCTCCCCGTTAAAAGCAGTCTTATTTTAGCATTCATAGGAAGTAGAATTTGTTCAAAATCTTATACGTGGAAAGAAGAAAACACTTGCTGTGGCCTTCAACTCGACATTTACATGTTTATATATCGACAATTAACCATTTCTAATTCTGATGACGATCGATTCGATATATGCCGGTGATCTTGACATAAAAGATACCACAGAATCTGACACATCTATTTCAAATTTGGATATTGTACTTGAACCGAGATTTACGACAAACCAGCTGATTTTAACTTTTCAATCGTCAGCTTTCTTTTCTTATGCAGCAATATGCCTTCTTCAACTGCATACGGAGTTTATGTACATGTATCTCAGTTGATTCGATACGTAAGAGCCTGCTCTACGTATGAAATATTTCTAAGACGATGTAAGTTATTGACAAACATGTTATTGAAACAAGAATATCAGTCTCGTTTAAAGTCACCATTTCGCAACTTTTGTGGTCGATACAATGACCTTGACAACAAAGACAATTTATCACTTAGTCGAATGCTGTCTGGCAATTTCCATAGTAATTTTTAGGCCATTATATACACACTGAATTGAGGACGTATTTTTTCCGTTATTTAACGATCATGACAAAGAGTACACGGCGGTTGTGACCGGTTGGCAAGGGATTTCACTCCTCCATGGCACCTGATTTCACCTCTGATGTTTTGGAGGTCTGTGTTTGCTGTGCATCAATTTTGTATTGTTTAATGGACTTTTGAGCTTGCATACTTGTTTGTTATCTCTATATATTTACATTTGCTGTGTTCTTCTAGTAAGCCAACAGTGAAATGAATTTGAAATTCATTTTCGAGTATGCTCTCGCGTAGAAATATACTCGGAGAAACGTGCACTAACGTGGAGACACAATGAGGATACAGAGACATTAGAAAAATTCAACGAAATAGGGCAGCGAGAAATTTAAATATTGAGTATATTTTTGATGCTATAAGAAATGAAAAATGCAATTATAAGGAATGTTTTTATATTTAGTGTGATTTATTGGTGTGTGAATCACACAGACTTACATGTAGGTACATTATTCATGAAGCGCTAGCGCGCTTCATGAAATATTTCTTTGTGACAAGTCTGTATGATTCACACACCAATAACTCACACAAAAAATTAAAAACATTCCTTTAATATTTCAGTTGTACGTATGTATCATATGTATTGTTTTTAATCTATTATTTTTTATATACATTCACAACTCAATATCTTCACATTTTTATTATACATGTATGATTCTATATTCATGTATTGATTGATTGATTGTATATTGTTGAACGTCCCTCTCGAGAATTCTTCTCTCCTGTAGAGTCGCTACCACTTGCCGGTGGAGAGCAAGAAATATTTGTCCTATACTCGGCACTCAGAGCCATTGAACAGGGAGGGATCTTTTTCGTGCTAGCATGTACTACGACACGGGACCTCGGTTTATACCGTCTCATCCAAAAACCGGTCTCCACAGCGGGATTTGAACCGTGACGTAAGGATCAACTCCTTACTTTGCGACTCCAGAGCTGACGCTTTAAGCACTACGCCACTATTCATGTATTGAGGTTCTTATCAAAAGTAGACACCTAAAGATTTTAGAATGAAAAGGGTTTTTTTTTGTTAGATGCAATATATCTCAAAATAAACTACTTACGTTCGCAGATGTCATACTTTTGTCGATAATTTGTACAATATTTTAGGTTTGTTCCACTAAGGTTAAATTTGAATGAAATTAAAATTTAAAAAAATTATATACATTGTGTAACTACTAGTATAGTGTTAAAAAATTCTTCAAATCAGTTTTATTATTGAATTTTGTAAAGCACACTTACTCTTTATTTTTGCAAACTCCGGGTCCATCTTTGAGCTTAATTTTTCTGATGGCGAAATAAAAAATGATGACAAACACATAATAATACTGAAATAGATTCATTGTGATTTAAAGATAGAGTTATTCTCAAGTTCTATCTGCAAGTGCATGATATACAGTACCGAAAATTCATTTCCTTCCGACACATTATCATATAAGGAAATTTAGTATATTTTTACCAGATCGATTTTACGTTTCATAAGCTTTTTTCGAAGTCATTTTTCATCCTTTATTCATGACTTATTTTAATGGTTTTAATGTCATTAAAATTACCATTAAAGTTGTCATAATGCGAAATTCAAAATACCTAGAAAAGCATGAATAGAAGGGACCTTTTACAAGTTAATCCAGAAAATAAATGCTAAAAGCATGAAATGTTTCAATATTATCTTAAGGTGGCATATTTCTCCCAAGCTGCAGAACTGTAGCTCTCTGCTTGAGAAAGTTTGGACAGGTAAAAAAGCAGAAAGATCCGAGCATTGTAAAAACCTTCGATTTACGCCGCCGATTTTTTGTCGTTACCTTAGGTATTAAGCTTTCTCTTGCTTTTAAAATTGTGTCATATATGTAATCATATATTTAACTCTTATTTCTTTTTTTTTACCTTTTTAAAAGTAAGAAAAAGTCCTGTACATAGTTTTGTAACATCGTTTTAAAGAATCCCATTTCGATGTCCGAAACCACAAACGGACATTTGTTAGCATTGAGACACATGTGAAAGTAAGTAAGTTATCGGGAATTGAAGTTAAATGTATGATTAATTAATAAATACTATTTTTAAAGCTGGGTGAAGAATAAAATACAGAATATAATACCCTATGTGAGCGACGAAAAAATCGGCGGCGTAAATCGAAGTTTTCTTTTTACAACGCTCGGATCTGTAGCCCTCTGCTTTGTCTGTCCGAATTTTCTCAAGCAGAGAGCTACAGTTCTGCAGCTAATTTCTCCCATCCATTTTTATGCAAGTCATTTTAAACATTTATCATTTTTTTCAGAAACTTCTTCACATGGTTGCAAATTTTATAAAAATTGCGTTAATGATTTTGGAGTTTGGTTAAAAACCTGAAAAACCGTCAGAGGAAAATCACCTACAAAAAGCTTGCAGTGCTGAATTACAAAAGTCATTCTTACATGTAGCTTTGATTCATTGAGATCTAAAATAAGTTTATAATTTCCCCTTGAGTTCTTAAATGGTTATTTCATTGCTTCTGCGTTGTAAAAATGCATTAACTGTACTTCAAAAGTTATCTTATACTTTCTACATTTTTTACTGTTGTACTCTAAACAATGGATGTAACGGTATTCTCCCGGATATCATTTACATGTAAATACTCTTAAAAATGACATTTTTTAGCCTATCCCATGCAAAAGTGGTTAAATTAGCAGGAGACAAGCGATACATAGAGTACTGCACTGACGTCTCAATTTAGTTACATGCTTCTTGTTACCAAAAATATTGTGCAGATATTCTGGTAAATTACTTCAATCGTAGCTATCAACAATTTTTGTATTACTAAACAAACATCTTTTAATGAAATTAATATATGTTTTATTATACGATCTTTTAAATGTTTTTGGTTCATTCTTATGAATGAAGCAATCTTGCACAATAGAAGAAATTTACTTTTATTTTAAAAAAACTTTTATTAAAAAGAAACTGTTACTATTATATCAAATAAAAATAACTACATAAAAACATTTTTTCTATTAAGCAATATAATAGCCATAAAAAAAACTTTTATATTCAAAGCGTTCAAGTTCGCTAAATAAATATTTACAAAACAGCGTAGGAAAATATTTTTATTATTTAAAAAAAAAATCTTTTAAAACTTCTAATTTCAATCGTTTTATTCATCAAGAAATACTTTAAGGATAACAGTGTAACCTTAAGTTAAGTCACAGGACTTAACATCACTTTTGAGTTGGGAGGGTGAAAATGGACATTTTCTTTTTTTAAAAAAATCTTGCAGCCAGACGTGTGCGACATTAGTGAATAATTGTTTGTTTGATGTAACCATAGTTTGGTATGTGAAGGTTTGTCATAATAAAAAAATTTAATCTTGTAGATTCAAGACTTTGGTCGTATTATCTTATTTTACCTTTTAAAACTTCTTTTACTGTACACGTACACTGATTGATTGGTCCTTTTTGGAATATTAACCTTTATTACATGCTTAGTAATAAATACAGAATTTTAGCATAAACCTCAAAAAACAGTACTTGTGATCATGCATATATTTTGGGGGGTTAGATATTTTCTTAATTTAACTTTTTGAATGGAAGGATAATCTCATTGACAAAGACATGTAATAGATTATTTTCAAATTACGGATTGGGTACATTTGAAATAGAAGTACATGTAGAAGCCAAAACTGTATGAGACAATAGACCGTGTACATGTAAGAAGTCCGTGCATGATTAATTACTTTTTTCTCAACTTAATCTGTACTGTATTGTATTACTAAGTATGCAATAAACATAATAAAACATTCCCTTTTCAATATCACGGCCCTCTAGCTGATACAGGATGTAATATGGAAAAGGGTATGTATTATTCTCTATATACTTCATTACCCTCGCTGTTTTAAAAATTGTGTCTAAATTAAAACAACTATGGCATCTTTTTGCGATAACAGTGAGTTTTGTCTAATTGGTTCAAAATGATCTAGCGAAATGATTTTATCACTTTTAATTAGTTTGGACAAATGATGTCATCACTTTTTTTTTATAGAATCTAATAACTTTCTGGGCATTTTAACATAAAATCGCTCTTGTTTGTCTGTTAAAATGAGGTATCGATCGTTTAACAGATTTTTGGAGACCAAAACTTTAAGATTTTCAAAAGAAGTCCCTGATGAAACATCTACTGAATTTGCTATCACTTGAATACTCTATCAACAATCATTAATAAGGATATTGGTAATTATTTTGGCAAGGATAACATCAGACAAAGGCGTTCGAGTGGTCCAGGACCAAGCTTATCCTTAATGGTTTTTAATGACCGTTTTTATACTTTGTTCACCAACCTGGGACTTATCAAAGAGACAAAGACTCGCGTTACTATAAACTTCACATCATTCTTTAAAAATGTCATTGTAATTTCATCCAGTCTTACACATGTTTTGATTTAGCCTTGTATTTATGCACTAACAGGAAGATTAGTTTTATTAGTTATTCAGCATGCATTTTCTCGATAAAAAATTGAAATCAATCACATTTTGTTATCTTCACCTTCATCTTCACTTGTTATACTTTTTTCAGGAATTTACGATGTTTTGCCGCATTGCTCTGATGTTTGTCTTGGTATCGCTTGCCTATGGTTGTCACACAGAATATGAAGATAACTTTTGCAAATGTCTCAGTCGATGTTTACAACATTACCACGAGAATCTGCAACATCAGAACAAGTCCGTCGTATCCGGAATGTGTACGCAATCGTTATAATGCTTTTGTGTAATGTTGGAAGAAATGTTGAAAGGGGCACGAACGAAAAGCAGCAAAAGCCTGTCGATAAAATGTTACAAGATAAAATTACTGTACAGTCTATTTGTATGTATTTTTAAATAACAGAGAACAAGGAAACTTTGGAATACTTTGTCTTTGATTTTATACATGAAAAGAAAATTACTTGTTTTGGCCTTCATCTTGATATTTGGATATATCGAAGGGTTATTGTTGTTGCTTTTTTCTAGAATTCGTATGTTATTAGTTTAATTATCCAGCAATGGACATTTTCTGTTGGGTGAACATTTATAAAATAGCGACTACGGATCTTCAATTTAGAGCACATTATGTACGAAATATATTGCATAGTATTTTATACCGTTTTTTATACCTCACATTGGCTTTGGAAGCAAATTAAAAGTGGGGGGGGGGGCTAAGTGTTAGAATTTTTTTTTAAGACCTCCAAAAAAACTGACAAGGAAAAAAAAGTCCATTGTTCAAACACAAAAATCCTATTTCGTGGGTGGGTGGGGGGTGTAAGGTTTGAACTTCAGTACCAAATTCTTTCCAGACAGCACCGCTTTCCCAGTTTTAAACCTATACTGCAACGTGTCTGTGGAAAGTGGGGGGCTAAACCTCCGCAGCAATGTTCAATATCTATACTAAGTCTATCTTTGGAAAAAAATCATTTCGTATGTGCAAGCTCTACAAAGAAAATGAACAGAAACTGCAAATAAATGGAAATTTTTCTACGTCCTAGTGGCGTAAATCTCTTTACTTCAATGTTTCAATCATTACAAAAATTAAATTTTTCTGTTTAATGTTGATAATAACCATTTCAATAAAAAATTCCAGTGAGGGGCATAATACCTCACGTTTAAGGAACATAATAAATTCGAAATATTTTTACATGTATATTTAGAAAGGAAATGAACTTGGTTGGTCACGTGATCAAATCGTGTGAAGACTTAAAGCCTAGGTAGAAATTGGTTGGTCTTGAAAGTTCGTATCGCTCCAACATTTGAATATCTATTTACATTGAAGTCCAGTCCAGGAAATATCTGTACAGAAAGAAAGAATAATGATCGCATCTGAGAATGATCTTAATATTATACGAGTTCTTTATATGTGTCATATCAAAAGCGGTGGTATTATCTGTTTCACTTAACATGCTTTCAAAGGGTTAAAAAAAAAGGCCAAGCGCGATTTTGGACTAATGATATTGTTTAAAATATTTTTCACACCGAAAGAAGAATTATGGACATCTGGTAATTATTAAGATAAAGAATTCATACGTTTGAACAATTTTATCTTTTTCGTTGCTACAAAGTTCGAACAACTTTTCGAAAGCACTTTCAGTGACAGAAAAAAATATCTTCTTGCCATGCGATTCAGTCATGTTATGACCTCTGATCCCTTAATGAGTTTATACAGAATGGAACATATTTTCTCTAAGGTTCATCTTAAAGTAAATATTTGGTTGTATCAATCATTTCGGCATTAAACATATTAACACTTGCGGCCCACCCATAAAAAGCATAGATTATTTGCCTTGATCAGTCAACCTTGTTTTAATGATCATCATGCAGAAATTTGTTTTTTGAATATTTTGATTTATTACCTGTCAACAAAATATTAATGAAATGAGAGTTTAACTTTCATAAAAGGAAATTGTTCAAAATTAAATTTTGTATTTTCTGGATTTTCAAAAGCTTGAAAAAGTCTTATAAATCTATAAAGCTACTTTTTTCCACTCCAGGGTTTGTGTTTTGTTTCCTACAAGGAAAAGTTTTTCATTATTACTAAGTTTGACAACACGTAAGCATTGTCAGCAGATATTGCAGCGACCATAATAACAACAAACATTACATCCAAACTGTGTCCATTAGCTATCCAATCTTTCTTTTGTGCCCAGATAAACATACCCCGACAACATGTTTGTGTAATTGCTTGACGTTTCAGTTGACTAAAATTGTAGATATGCAGACTGATAATAACTATGATTTAAACAACACACCCTATGCAAAGATCTGTGGAAAGTTTCTTGGCTACGACGGAAATGTTGGGTTCGGTTGATTTTGGAATTTTTTCTGTGACAATTGTCAAGTACACAGATATTGATAGAAAAACAGTGATAGTATATAAATCGCTCTTTCACCATAATTCAACGGTTGCATGAAAACAAAAACCTGGAGAATTTCCATTAGAACTATTGGCATAATTAAAAATAGTACAAAATATATTGAACGGCGGTTGATTTCATACTCAATTTTAAGGCAAGCAGTTTGGTTCTTGGGTAGGACAAAATGCATGTTGCCCTCGAACTCAGTCAATAAATGCATAATGTCCAGCAAAAATAATCCAGCAAAAATAAAGAAAAAAAAAACAAAGATTGTTCCTTAAGGTAGGATTCTTCTCTGGTTTCTGACTAGATGAAACATTCAAAGTATATTTGCTTCTATGTCTTATATATTGAGGTGTAAGGAATTTAAAAGACCATATTTTTCTTTCCTCATCAAAATTGTACAACTTTAAATAAAAATGGTAAACTGCGTTTGAAACTAGCAGGGACTATATTTTTGGCGGAATGGCGGCGTATGAAAATATCTTCTTTTCTGCCTCTCAAAATTTTAATAGAACAATGAATTCAGTTATAATTTTAACACAATTAAAGACTAGGAGAAATTTTCAAATGTAAGTGAAATTAATAATGAGGGACTAAACTTTCAAAATATATCAAATAAATATGATTTTTCAAACAAACTACAACATTGTTAGCTTCCAAACGCTTCCTATCAAAGTGCAGATTTGAGCTAAAAATCCATAAAAAGTATTTTTTCTCTGTGTTAGTAAACGATCAAAACTTTTTGTTTTTGTATCATTTTGTACATTTATAAGACTACTTCATTATATGTAAAAATAAGAAAAAGTTGAATATAGGAAGCATATGAAAATAACTAATATACCCTAAAAAATTAAGAAAAACAGAGAAAATTCGGATTAGCTAATATCTACTTCAGTTGAATTATTCATATAAATTTGGTAATATCATGCTATAGACCCGATTTACATGTAGGAATATGTTTTTATGCAAAAAGAACAATCATTTAACTTTTGAAATAGAAGTAGGTATCATATGATTGGCAACAGTTATTCTTTATTCTTAATGTCAAGGAAAAAAGATAATGACCTTGACCTGACCTTGCCTCTAATATAAAACGGTCAAATTGAATTTCACTAATACTATCACTTACTGATATTGTCTTCCTGATTCTGTGAAAATTTCATTAATTTTAAAAGTATTAGAAATATGAGAAGAATCTTACCTTAAAGTGATGAGTTAGGAAGGAAGGGGTTTCAGTTAGGCTGTCATCAGTATATACAAATTATTATAATTATTATACAAATTATTATAATTATTATAATTAAATAATAAGTATTATTTCAGAGTTAAATTTATTTTTACGTTTCAGGAACCAAGTGGAGATGTGAAAGGTGCTTAACCAAAGTCCTTTGTTCTCCCTAGACTTTTCTGACGTTTCCTAGAAAATCCTGTGTATTAGTCTTAACTGATTTTAAGTCAACAAACCCGGCGGCCCCCATTAGGCCATTATAATGTAAATCAAAAGCATTCAAATAAGACCAAAGTATTCTATTTTAATTAAGAGTGTAAACAAAGGACAATAACTCCAATTCTTCCACCTTTTATTAGGGTGCTAAATCCCAGCTCTGGTGCCCGTTATTCTGTGTATACCTGACCAATGAAAATTTGGACTACAAGGTTTCTAAAAGTGAAAATAGCAGAACTACCCATAATTACTGCATGTATACATTTTACTGAAAGACTTCGAACATGTATAATTATACTGATACGAATTCCTGTTACCATAAAAATTGTAATCAAAACATTTTAGAGATCCTGTTGCCGAAATCCTGCTGTAATTATTACTGGGACCAGGAGTAGGAGACTTAGAGAACAGCCAGCGTTCCTGATCTATACTGCTCCTTAAAATGGAAACATTACCGGGTATTATTCTCTTTAACCCAAACTTCAAATCATAAGCTTTTCAACTTAAGTAGTCACTGGTAACCTACTGGCTCCCAAACTTACATTGTACATGTAGATGAAAATCCTCCATATGTTTCCGGGCCTGCTTTTGAAAATTTATTAAGAACAACGCAATAGTCCATTATTTCTTTTCTAGTCTTTCTTTTCATCTAATTAATACAGTTTAAAAACATACAGAATTTTCGAATAACATATAATTGCTTCAATAAAAATGTAAATAAATTTAATTTGCTTGTAGTGAAATACATAGAAAGGGAAAAACTTTTAGGTGATTCCCATCATACAATTGGTTGATTTATTTAAAAACAGATTAATGCGACGTTATGGAGCTTATTTCTCTTCGTTTTGTATTACCCTTGTAGTACTGGTTTTCGATGACAACTGGGTTAAAAATAGACCAGGGGTTTGCTAAGACATAGAGCACATCTAATGAATATTAATTTATTACTGTGGCATCCTGGCTGTATGTTTGATTCTGATGTAGGGGAAAATCGAGGTGCTGGCTTGGATATAAAGAAGAGGATGGCTCATGTGTGTGTAAGTTGAATTTTATCTATAGATACTGGAACTACCAAATACTTTACTATTTCAATTATATTTAACGCAGACCCGGTATGTAATTTGAACAGGTGAGCGATATCTTTTTGTTTTGTTTGTCTGTTTGTTTAACTCCCTTGGAGGACTTTCCAGACGTATCGAGCTCATACTCTATACGTACTCTACACGATGGCCTTTAAACATTGATAAATTATTTTGATTCTGCGCCATCTGCATTACGGGGTCTCGGTTTCTCTGCCTCGTCAAAAGGACTGCTTAGTATGGAATACGTCAGCTATCATTTGACACAATGATAAATTGTATTTTTTGACAAGGTCATTGTATCGAGAAATTAGAAATTACGAAATGATGACTTTAAACGAGACAGCTAAAATTCTTTTTTCATCAACTTGTTTGTCTATAATTTACCTCGTTTTAGAAATTGTTCATATGTAGAGCATGCTCTTGCGTATCGAATCAACTGAGATAATTAAACTCCGTTTGCAGGTGGTGAAGGTATATTGCTGCATTGGAAAGGGAAGTTGACGATAGTAAAGTTAAAACTATAACATATATCATAGAGCTTGGTTGTTAGATTACCATTAACGTCTTTTACAAAAACTTTCTATTATATAGATAACACTGTAAAATAATGTTAATTTACCACAATATTAAAGTAAGATTCATAATGTTAAGTATCTTTTTCTTTGAAGTACAATTTTTTTCGCAGTGATAAGTGAACTCCGTCCGTAAGGGACCTGGAGTTTGCCAGGATAACAGGTAATTTTACAAATAATGTTGAAAATGTAATTTCAAGTGAGTTTTATTTACTTATAGCCATTCGTTTTATTCTTCTTATATATATAGTGGAAATCTTAGATGTTGCACAAACTTTCAACAACTCTTTTATGACTGCAAACGTAAGTTGGCTTTTGTGGAAGTAAATAAAAAGTAATTTTACATATTTACATTTCATCGTCATTTGCAAACATCTTTCTAAGATTAACCTGTTGAAGAGAAAATATGTTCAATTTTGTATGCACTTTATTTTGAAGCCACAGGTCATGGCGTGACCGAATCACAAAGTGAGATAATATTTTGTCTACATATTTTGGCACGGTGCAACTTGCTTTGGAATATTTCAATAACCCCTGTTGTTGCTATTTATTGATTAGAAAATAAAAAGTATCATGCTTATAACGGTATAATGTTGAATATAGAGCTTTGAAAAATTGAACGTAAACCATGTTATCGTAATTATATTTTTATATTACTATCTCGTTTCAGTTTTTGACACTCCCTACTCTTTCGTAAAAACCCCCCAACAATTTGAACAAAAAAGAACAGTAATGACAACTCAAACTTACATTATAGTGAAAGAATGGTTTATTAAAATAGTGATTCAAGTTAATAACGATGATAAAGATAAAATGTTGAAAAAAATATGGATATTTTTCAATCAAGAGATGTACATAAATTTTCTTTCGACGAGAATAATGCTTTGAATACTATATATAATTAGATTAAAACCGCACTTACCTTTTTAATTCGAAATTCCGTTGGAGTTATGTAAACTAAAACAGGCGATACCACCACTTTTTACTTCAAATATATTAAGAACTCGTAAAATAGTAAATTTATTATCAGCAGCGGTCATTGTTCTTTCATTATAAAGAGATATTTCCTGAATTAAACTGCTAATCATGGCTGTAAACATTCAAATGTTGGAGCGAGGAGAACTTTCAAGACCAAACAACTTTTAAGTCACTGGCTTCACAACATAGCAATACAGCGGCCCGTTCATGTAATAAATTTAGTTTCAACAACAATGTTAAAAAGTTCACTGGGAAATGAACTTAGTTGGAAACTGATCAAATCTACTTAAAAGCCCTTCGGGCTTCACAGGATTTGATCAGGTGACCAACTAAGTTTATTTCCCAGAGAATTTTGATTGTACGCATGCTTTTGTTATCCTGGCTGTTTCTCGGAGATGGCTGGACAATATTCCTGAAAATTACCTCAAAGGACGATTAATGGTTGTAGTTATGTTGTGTGGTCATTCAGTTTCAAAATGCCATGGAAACCTGCAAAATCATTGTATTGACCTCAAAAACAGCAATAATTGTTTTATTATATGATTTACTGATACAATGATAAAGCCCATTTCTTGTTTGCATTTAATTAAGTCCTAGCCAAATGCAAAAGAGAAGCAGAATTTAAATGTAAATAAGCCTTACCAGTTGTATCAATTTGAATTTGTTTTTTTTATCAATTTTAGTTGCCATGAAAAAATATAATGTCAGTCTTTTTTTATAGGATAGATTTTGAAAGGAAGGAGTATTATCAAGGAAAACTGACTCCCAAAAAGTAAAAAAAAATGTTGTTCAGTAAAAGTGTTTGAGGGGTATCCCCGCAACCCCTCTTACCACCCTCACCCGAAATTATATTCGCTTATGTTTTGTTCACATGAAAAAAAGTCATAGTCGTTTAAATAGCTTTCCAAAACAATTTGTATCGATTTGGAATTTCCTGATCTATTTTTAGATCAATGTAGAGGAAATTAATCCTTGTATTCACATGGAACGTCACGTGCAGGTCAATACAATGTAGTATTTTTCTAACATGGTTGGATCTCAGCCAATCAGAAAGATGGAAATTATTCAATCATATAATAATATGGTTTATTATATAGCTAATAAATAGTCTCATATAAAAAAAGCTACTAAAAATCTAGAGAATTTTAGTGTTTTTAAATATCTTGGCGTTTTATTGAACGCTGAGTTTGTATTACGTATATGAATATGCCTTAAACACTCCGAGTACGAGCGTTCAATATTGAACTCTCCGTTGTAAACAAAATATGTCGCCTGTTCAAATTCTCCGAGTCAAAATAAAGAAAGGAAGTGGCATCTAGGTAAGATATGTTTATTTTTACACACAAATTAAATTATTAATTAAAAATTTGCTTCATAACGTTCGGTAGGGTAATCGGAATGATGCGATATTGAACACTTACAGGACAGGCGTTTATTTGAATAACGATACTAAAAAAATAATTTGACTTTTTTAGTTAAATAATCATTTTAAATTAAGAGAAAATTTTTTTATTATATAATAAAGAAGTTCGTGTATTTGTACAGCCAACTTGTGCCAAAATTTACCCACATGTGTGTTCAATAACACTATAACAAGTGTGTCGACCACTTCAGTTTTTGGATATGTTGTGTAAAAATCATGTTTATAAAAATCTTTGTGGGCGATACATGTGCTGTATGTTTTCTGAAAGAAAATTCCACTGAAGATTAATATTTTCTGCGATTTTTTAAGAGAATACGGGAAATGCACAAGTTAATGACATCACAATCAGAATTTAAGAGATGATACAAGAAAAACAATTTGTAGGTTTTTATTTCATGCAATTTCAATAATTAAGAAAGGATGCATTTTAATTTCGTACACCACTTCCATATTTTATAAAAACACAGGGCCAATTTCTTTTGAAACGGTACCTTGTTCTCTAAGAAAAACATATTTCTTGTGCATGTATTTATACACGCACAACTAAATGTTATTACCATGCAATTATCAAAACTTAAACATTTTTTAATTCAATAAATCTTTATGCAATCATTCTATTATATAGGCGGTGGATTATTTTCAGAAGTAAATTGATTTCTTGACGATACAATATACATATATCTTATAATTTTGCCTACTTCAACCATTATTGTTTTAAATGAGGTCAGTAAATTGCCTACAATCCATGTCCTAGTTAAAGTTTCTAAATACAAAAAAAAATAACGCAAAAAAAGTATTTTCTACTAGGTGGCTTCACGCTGTTTAACTGCATTTGACAAGTAAATGATTTAAATCACGTTAAAAAGGGCGTCTTACAGACATCTAAGTCACAAATATCGTAATGAAGAACCATGAATGTAGAACTGTACTATTTTCATCCCTAGACATCGTAGCCAAAATGGTCACATTCACTCTTGCATTTAACAACTATATTGCAAAGTAGTTGAAATATACCTGTATATCAAATAGAACACTATTCTAGCAATCCTTTCGGGAGTATAACAGAAGTAAGATTAGTCCTTTACCAACAATTGTTATCACAGGCCAAAAACAGTTTAATATGTATAAAAGTTAAAAAGTGTGGAAAAGTAAGTTAGACTGGCATGCAAAGAGATAAACATACAAATTCCAACGTAGTAGTGGAATTCCTAGCTAAATAAATTTCATTTCATTCGGTTTTACTTACCACCTAGAAAATATACATAAGGATTTATCTCGCTTTACCACAGTCAACGTACTGCTTTACTGACTCAGATTAGTCCTTAACACGCTTACTTCCTCTTCCTCTAATCAGTTTATTTTTATGCGCCAAACAGTCGATATCGTTTTTGAAATCTTTTAAATCTATTACCATAGTAACAGTATGATGGAAGAATATGAAGAAGTGTGTCCTATCGCACCCAAGACACGGCCTGGTAAAAAGAAGAAAACGACCAGCCGAAAAGAATTCCCTGAAGTTAGGTAGCTGTGTTAGTAACAAACAGAGGTGTGACTTTTGTGAGACAAGGACTGTCAAAACAAGATCAAACGAATCATTTTCGTGCCAAGATTTTTGTACCAGCTTTTTCAGAAAATAAAAAGTTAGATCCTAAAAGAGCATTAGCCTTTTATTTGAAAAGAACAGAAAACTTTAGACAAGTTTTGAAGGATAAAGATGAAACCAAGTTGTTTCTATCATTAAATAGTCCTTACAAAACAGTCAATATCAAGATGGCTAGAGGATACCTTCAAAATGGGTTATGAAGAAAATATTGAAGTGAAAGGTCATTCAACACGTTCTGTTGGCATTTTGAAATGGAGCAAGCATGTCTTCTATTCTGAACTCTGCAGATTGGAAGTCAGAGTCTACATTCAAAAAAAAAATTATTTAAAAGATAGAGGTGTAGCAGTATTAAAGCAGTAATGTTTATTTTTTTTGCGAGTTGCAAGATATGTATTTGACAATGTTTGAATTTTTTTGTACAGTGTATATATATTTAATGTTTGTACATAGTCGTTATGAGAATGAAGTTTCATGTTTATCGTTTATGAAGTGAAGAAAAAAATTATAAAGATTAAAGATTCCCACCAGCCTATTTTTAGGTAAGGCTTTGAAATCATCCCTATGTATATTTTCTAGGTGGTAAGTAAAACTGAATGAAATGAAATTGAAAATTGTTTTCCAAGTTGTAAATTTATGAATGAAGGTTTTACTTACCATCTAGTACTACCCTCCCTTCCTCCCCGCAGTTATTGTAACATGTTTGTTGCAGATATAACTGATAAGAGGCAGAGAAAGTAAGTAATCTGAATCAGTAAAGCGCTTATTTAAATGCGAGTTGACTGTGGTAAACTGAGATAAATCCTTATGTATATTTTCTAGATGGTAAGTAAAACCTTCATTCATAAAATTACAATTTGCAAAGCAAATTTTCAATTTGAAAGAAAATAATTCCAATTTGCTATTTGCTGTAAATATTGTTGCCTCTCAGACTGTGTGCCGTCTATTCTTGCTTTTTCATATCATTTGTTAAAAACCGGTCACGGTAGCCTAGTGGTAGAGCGTTCGCTTCGTGATCGGGAGGCCCGGGTTCGATTCTCGATCGCGGCGCCGCGTCATACCTAAGACGTAAACAAAGGTAGTGACTGTTCCTTCGCCAAGCGCTCGGCACTAGAAGTGAAAGTCACGGGTCTTTCGGATATGACCTTAAAAACGTAGGTCCCGTGTCACGGTAGGCGTTGGCACGATAAAGAACCCTCACTGCTCAATGGCCCTGAGTGCCGAGTATAGGTCTAAAGTTGAAGCCCTTCACCGGCATCGGTGACGTCTCCATATGAGTGAAAAATTCTCAAGAGGGACGTTAAACAATATACAATCATTTGTTAAAGATACACAACATGTAACTAAGTTTGACATAATACGTCATTATAAAGTGTCTAAATATTGAAAATACATGTATAATGTTTAATATCCTGTATAGCCTGGTATCTCATGGATTCGTGGTACTTACCGGTTCGTAATTAAATAAAATCGATTAGCAAAACTTTCAGCTTATTTTTATTGTGATTTAACAATAGTAAATTCTTCTTTTGTAAAAAACTGTGTAATTTCATCACTTATCTGTGTCAAAATTCACCTTAAAATGTGTGGTGTTTACACCATTGTAGAAAAATCAAGCGTCTCATTGATTCGTGGTACGTCATCAAAATCTGACTTATTTGTATGGCGTTCTATTTCGGGCACAATTGCTTAATAAAAAGATAAAAGATATTGACGAAAATCGGTGTTTTATTCCATAGAATAACTTTTATAATTCAATAATTTATTTTTGAATATAATTTTGTTGTAAATATACAATAAATATACAATTATATTTAAACAAACAACAATAATAAATTACAGTAGAAGTGATAATTAAAACTAAAAAAATACTTGTAACAGTAATTGATATTAAATTCAATGTTTGTAAAATATTATAATTAAATTTTAATCAGACAAGAGACATATAAAACTGACCAGACATAAAAAAGGTTAAAATAATAGTAACATCATTTGATTTGATTAAACACAGTGAGGGCATCTGAATGTGCTCGAGGTACGAAGCACTCTTACATTGGTACAAAATTTTAAATGAGTCCAGTGGGAACAGAAGTCACACTTCCCCCATTGGTCAAACAAAATACCGGGTATGCTTCTCAGCCCCGCTGGTTCCCACCTCTGACAAACACAGCAAACTTCATCTTCTGTTTGACCTTCACAATCACTACCATCCTCAATAATTGGATCCTTGGTCGTTTTGGATTTTTTAACTTCCGTTGTTGATGTTCCAGATGTGAAAGGCTGTGTGTCCTCAAGAACCTACATCTTCTTCTTTCCTTACGCAGATTTCAGAATATCCTGGTTTGATTTCTTAAAAAGAGAGCCAGCTAGGAATGGCGGGATGAATTTTCTTTTTTTCTTGCTTTCTGTTTGGACTGCCCTAATTTTTCGGCTGCTGAAGAAATCAGGTTGTGGGGGATCATTACATATACGTGTCTGGGATAATGGCTCCTTTATGGCATGTTCCTGTTGAATTGAAGAATCATGACTTTGAGAACTTGGATGATCATGATCAAGATGAGCTTGGGAGCATGGTTCTGCCGTCTCTACATTCTGTTGAGGTGGATCAGCATCTACATAAATTATTGATGGAGCCATCTGTTGATCTGTTATTGCTTTTGGGTCAACTGGAAACACACCTGTTTTCCTAAAGGCTGAAATTAAGTTGTCGGGACACATTGCTTTAAGATATGGCGTTGCTGTAAGCTCTGCAATATCATACTTAGTTATATTTCTCCCTGGGTGCTTCTGTAAGAACACAGCACATTCTCTGTTATAGATTTTTTTTTTCAGTGGCCCAAACACCCCATCATCGAATGGCTGGGTCAGATGGCTGCTCTGCGGAGGGAGAACAAATAATATTATGTTATTTCTTTTTGCCCAGTCAGTCAACGTTAAGCTAATATGGGATCGATGTCCATCTAAAAGGATAAGAACAGGGTCCTGATTTTGTCTCGGCATTTGCAACAAAATGGGTTGTCAGGTACTGTTCAAATATTTTGCCATTTGACCAGTCACTATCACTTATTGCCCCCGAAGATCCAGATATGGCACCATTTAGGAATTCAGCATTCCATTTTTTACTTGGGAAAACATAAAATGGGGGCAAAAAATGACCTGCAGCATTTCCTCCAGCAATGATAGTGATAGAAGAGGATCGTGGAGATCTTATGGATTGAGGGTTTACATCTTTTCCACAAACAATTTTGGGTGGCGAATGGTCAGTCGAAATTCTTGTTTCGTCAATGTTCAATATTTGATTTGGTTTGTCCGATAATTCATGTTTTGTTAATATTGTGGAGAGTTCCTTGAAATAAGCTTTCAGTTTTTCAGGGGATGCATTTTTTGCTCTAGCCATTGAAAGTTTTTGTGGCTTCACCAGTTTCAAGTCTGGCCAGGGGCGTAAAAAGCCATAAAACCAATTATTACTAAGATGGTCAGTATTTTCGTTCTTTGTGTGAAGTTTTTTGTTTAGGGAATGTGCATACTCTCTTGCCATCCTCTGAATGTCCATTTTTGTATAACCATATCCGAATCCGGCCATATATATTAGATGCTGTGCCAACCAATGCTTCTTCCTCTTTGAAAGTAAAAATGTTATTATAACCTAATTTCGCATTTAGTGTAACTTTTTCCTTTACTCTGTCCCTAAGAGTCTGCTCTGGCACGAAAAATACCCTAGAGGCCTTATAAACAGACATTCCCTCTGACACAACAGCATCATATGTACGTTGAAGGTTTGACTTCTCATACTGATATCTTTTTCTCTAAAATAATATTTCAAAATTATTTAGTTTATTGCAAATACCTTTATATAATTTTTTAAAGATAATTTTAAAAGTGATATATAATCAGCCACTTCCTTCAATAATTTACTTTATCAATAAATTACATGCGTTTTTAAAAGATTTTGTTATAATTAACATTCAAATTAATATGCATAAAATTAAAATTGGATTTAAAATGGAATTTATTTGTCTTTGAATTCTTGATGCAAAAAGAAAAATAATTTTAATTTGAAGGACGAATATCTTATAGTTTTTACAGCACTTGTAATTCGGCTGCTGGTTATGATAAATAAAAACACTGATATTTAACGCTAGCAACTTTCCATACTTTATTCAATGCCTACCAACATCACTTGATATAAACAGTCAATCATGCAGACGACATCTGGAAATTCATTTGAAATCAATTTACATACTATTTCATACCCCTTTAGCCATTTTTAGGAAAACAGGTATGTCTTCCAAAAGTGACTAATACGGATGTATACGTAATTTGTATATTCTTTGCATTACTTACCGAATTTTCCGTCATTTTCTTTGAATTATGCCCCTTTGCTTACATTAGGTACTTTACTTTCGATTTCTTAAAATAAATTTCTGGAATAGTGCATTTCGCGTACGCAATCACGGACAAGGAAAATACCACGAATCAATGGGTACCACGAATTGATGAGAAACGACCATACTTCAAGTTGTGCGATTCTTTTTTAAAGTGTTAACTTTTTAAAGTCCTGCATGTAATACTATGCGCATGCCTCAAATGTATGAGCTTCAGAAATAAAGTAAGAAGGATTAAGTAAGTGGTTCGAAATACCTATACTAGTAATCTATTGATGTTACAGCCTGTGAAGTTGGTACATATGGTGTAAACTTACAGGAGGACACTGTCCCTATGGTTCTTATGGATTTGGTTGTTTAGAAGAGTGTTACTGTACCACTGACCAGTATTGTGACAGGAAGACAGGATGTAGAAACACAACTTACAATCCCAATGTTAAAAACGGTAAGGATTATTTCAAAATAGTAAAATAAGTACCACTGACAAAGCTCATGTTTTACACTGGGAGACTTGAAATACAAATCAGATGAAAAAGTAAAATAGGAAGTTAGTTTAAAATGTATTTTTTATTCAGTGAATTGGATTCAATAGCAGGCATAAATGCCTATAGTCGTTCTCTCCATAGATCAAAGTACAAAATAGGAAGTTCATGGTGGCTTTATGTAAAAATCTGTAAAAGTATTATTTGATTTTTTTTTTCAGTGGTATAGGATGAACTGCGGACAAGACATGGGTTCCCTTTAATATTATAGAAAGAATGGCCGTGTCCATGTCCTACTCTGGGAAACCCAACATATGCGTCCGATCAAAAAGTAAAATACACAATGGCACTTTATAACAAAGATTCTGAGAAGGTCTCATTAAATTTCATTCAGTAGTAAAAAAAGGGATTGCGGATAAAAAATGGGTACCGTACCTCAAAGCGTTTAGAACAGACGAACGTACAGCTAGACGAACGTACAGACATTCTGATCACAGTATATTCTCCTGCTTTTCAAGCTGGGGTATAAAAAGTAAGCAAAATCTTGGTTTTCACACTTAAAGCCGCTTCACCCGAAACAGGCACATATTATCTTAAACAATAAAAGTATGTCATTACGTAGATAATATATAAAAATTAATTATAAGATTGATTTAATAGTTAATTACAACAATCCTTACATGGAAAACATAGACCAAAAACCTTGTTGACAAACAGCAGTTCCTGATGGGAAGTTAAGATCTGTTTTGAAGTCACCTTTGAAAAAAAATACTTTTATCGGTTATATCTAATTATGAAGAGAATTCAAACCCGAGTATTTTTTTTCCATTAGTAGAATCCTAAGTCATGATATATCTTTTAAAAATTAAGAAATTAACTGAATATAATCCATAGTAATTTTTATATTAATATGCATATTTACAGAATAAAGGAAAATCATATATTTTTAAAGATTTTTTAAAAAGGGAGTTTAGTAAGGAGGTGCTAGAATATTGCCCGTTTACACTTTGTTGTGGAAAAAATGCTCGGGTTTGTTCTTCATGAGTTATACATGTAAAACCCCAGTCACATTTCCAAAAACGACCAGCGGCAGACGGGTTTTGAAGCAAATATGGGATTCTTCGGATGACAGTCGTCAGTTCATCGGCCGTTGTCTTGGCCGATTTTGACCTATTTTTTTGTCGGCCGACCAATTTTGTGTCCATCGGTCCAAGTTATAATTTTTCATGCGTCGGTGGCCGATTTCTTCAATTGCAGTTATCCGTCGACCAACCTTCGATCATCGTCCGACCATCGGCTGTCAGTTTATTAAGTCGGTCGTCGATCGTCGTTGGACAATAAGGGTGTTGAAAATTTTGGCCGACTGTTAAAATCAAACTGTAGCTCAGAGCTCGATGATCGGGCGACGATTGGCCGACTTGTGAATATTTAACCTATTAAGGATACATAACACAAACAAAATTTTGATGCATGGATTGATATAATTTTTTTTGAACGGAGATAACATAAATAATTAATCCGTAAGATATAAAGAAATCTTAAGTATTCTTTGCTGCTAAGATATGCACCATTTGTCGTTTTTATGCAATTCCATACAAATTCTACACACATTTTCAACATTGAGTCACAATTTTATAAGATTCTGCCCCTTTGCCTTGCAAACTTTACTCACGTCACCTATCTGAATATAGATCTATGAAAAAATATTGCTGATTTCTAAAGAAAAAAGATTTTTTGTGTTATTCATCCAAGTCATCGGTTTCCCTAGGAAATAATTAATGTGACTGTTCCGTGTCGCCCGATACTATATCGGCCGATCCTGTTCTTTCAGCCGACAAGACAGAAAAATTTAGTCGCCCGACCATCGGCTTAAATGTGACCTAGGCATAAGCGATAAATTTAATTTTTCGAAGGTGATTTCACGCAATGTAAACAAAGGATTATATTTTTGTGTGACCTAACAAAAATTATTTTTTTAACTTTTGAGCTTTGATATCTTTAAAAAGAAAAAGACTTTGGGGATATAATTTGACAAAAGATGAAATAATTTATGGACAATTATTTTTCAAGAAGAAAAACGAATATCTTTTTTTAGCGATAAGAATCGGACCAAGCGGCTTTAAAGCAGTGTCTACTATATGTACATTTTATTACATACTGTACAACAGTGATATATTCATTTTGGCATCGTCGTCGGACTTTATTTTCACTGAAATTTGGAAACAAAAGATCTTTTTTGAAAGGGGGTAGGGCAACTAATTCACTTGATACTACTATTTGTTACTGTTTCAAACTGAGGGCCTGTTCCTTTAACAGGTAACGCTTACTCCTCCTGGACACCTGTGATCCCACCATGAGAGTTACCAGGGGTCCGTGCTTTTATACTCTGTTCTCAATTTCTTAATTGAATCAAAATGAGAATTCCTGTAAAAAATACGATAATTTTTATTTTAATTTTTAGGGTATGGTGAGAGGGTCATGTGCTTGTATTATATAGCTTATCTTTTGTGCATATTAATTAATTTAAATATTTGTTTAGAGGAACAAGATAAAACAGGTAGAGCAGTTTCAATTGGTGAAAAATTGTTATACGTGGTCCTAGGTGTCTTCCTATCTGCTGCAATTTCTTCGACCATTATTATCGTCCGTAAGAGGTATATTTTCTTCTATTCTTCTCCTACTCCTCCTTACACAAGACGAAAGACCACCTTTAAGCAATCGCTTAATGGTAGCTTAATGGTGACTTAATGGTGGCTTAAAGAAGTTAATTCCTTTAAGCCACCATTAAGTCACCATTAAGCTGCAACTTACAGGTGCTTAATGTCCAAACTTCATTAAGCTACCATTAAGCCACCATTAAGCTGAGCTTAATGGTGACTTAATGGTCAAATCTCATTTAACTTTTAAGCATCTTATATAGAATCTTTGAACTAACTTTTAGTTGTTTTAAAATCATTAACGCAAAATTTATTCTGACTCATAATTTTTTCTCGATCGTAATTTCTACGAGTTTTTTGACAACATGCATAAACTTGAAAACACTGAAAACAACGTTAGCTAACAGCCTTAGGGGCTTGCTCCCAGTGTCTAATAATTATTTTTTTTTTTAAATCATCTACAGTGATAATAAAATAAAACATCCTTTATCAGTGCCATATATTATTTAAAACAAAAATAATAAATCATTATTACATGCGGTGTTTTTATTTTTAGTGTATATATGATTTTTGAAAATAAATAATTATTACACACCGGGAGCAAGTCCTTGTGCGATATCTAAAATTTTCAATACCCAAAATCAATTTGTTCTTAAATTATCTTTATCCATGAACACAAAATACATTACTTTTTTTGTAAAAATGTTGTATATATTTCATGTGTTAAAAGAAACATTCCACTTCAGAATTCAAGGGAATATAACTTTAAGTCAGATAATCTCGCTGTTTTTTTTTTGTTTTTTTTGGGGGGGGGGTGTACTGGTATACAAATGTTAAGTTTTCAAAGATTGACTTTTACCTGGGACCTATATAGGTCCCTGCTTTTACATCATGAATAATTTTAATTAATTCGTTATTTTTTTTTATTTTTTTTTTTTAGATACAGCGGTAAGCATGCTAAGTATCTGTCAAAATCTAGTTGGTTTTTTATTTCTTTTTTTTTAAATGCAGCGGTAATTATAAGTATCTGTCAAAATCAAGTCGGTCTTCGATGATTGTTACTTCAAAATCGATTGTCAGAAGAACAGCCGATCAGACTAAACATGACATCCGACGAGATTTATACACATTGAGAAACGGGGTAAGATTAACAGATTATCAGTGTACAGTACACCGACTGGTCAGACAATAGACCTTAATTAGGTGTCCCCCGTCGCCGGTTAACTAACAGGGAACTATACACACACAACGTACACTTAATTAGAACTAGATTTTGATGATCAATTATTTTTACAAAATTTTAAATTTTAACGCAAGCAATTAACAAATTAAAAATTATGATTCATCGTAAAAAGTCAATTATTTTGATACCCATTATGATACAGAAAGAATTGAAACTGAATATGATATTCTAAAAAAAGTTTTTGTAAACGTAATTAACCAGGTAACTCAAGATTACGCGAGGATTGACGCTAAATTGTTGACACAGAAACCGTTTATAACCGCAGAACATGTATATATATTTAAAAAAAAAACAGGAAAAGCTGTTTTTCGTCTTTCTTTTCCGATGATAGATTTTTGCGTTTTATCTATAATGAATTTATTTTCAATCATGATTTAATGCTTACATGTATAAATTTTTCGATTAACACAGCGAAGAAATCCATCACATCACATCAATCTAAAAGCCGAACTCAATGTAGATATATTACTGTGATATAAGACTTTCAAAAAGATCCACAAGTAATATTGTTTTTATATTGATTAATGAATTAATTCAAGACTTTTGGAAACGTTCAACAAAATACTACTAAATACTTTTCCTAGTCCAAACAAATTTTGAAAAAAATAAAGTTAAATATTGAATATTTTCCTCTACATATAAGAGCGGCGATAGCCTAATGGATATGGCGTTCGCCTTGAAAACAGAAGGTCATGGGATCGCGCCCCCATAGCGGCGATTTTTTTTTTTTGGAATTTTGAATTTCGTTCTTTTTACAATATCAAGATATCTGCGAACTCTTCATTTATAATATTGATAACAAATCACTCCAAAAATAATTTTTCACCCATAAAAACAATATTATCGACGGTGTAATGTGAATTAATGGTGGCTTAATGGTGGCTTAATGGTAGCTTAATGGTAGCTTAATGGAGTTTGGACATTAAGCACCTGTAAGTCTACCTTAATGGTGGCTTAATGGTGACTTAATGGTGGTCTAAAAGTAACCATTAAGAACCTGTAAGCCACCATTAAGTAACCATTAAGCCACCATTAAGCTACCATTAAGTTTGAAATTTGGCTTAATGGTGGCTTAATGGTTACTTAATGGAAGCTTACTGGTGGCTTATAGGTGCTTAATGGTGGCTTAATGGTGGTTTAAAGGCGGCCTTTAAGCCACCATTAAGCACCTATAAGCTGCCATTAAGTCAAGCTTAATGGGAGCATTTCATCTTGTGTTATCTTCCTGTAAACTTAAGGTCTCGATAGAACAAGCAGATGATTTATGACGAATGTATGTGAAATCAAACTTACATGAAGTTCATATTATGGCATTTGAATATTAAATATTACATATAAGTTCCTGACAAATAAAAACAAAATAAAAATAACACCTGAGACATAATGCGTTCATTGAGCTCGAATTTAGATATAGTCAATTATTTACAAAGCTCCAAAGTAAAAAATCGTAATTTCGATAAATGAACCGGATTTCATGATTTTTTGCACAAAAGAGAAATTCAAATATTTTCATTGTTTGTTTGTTTTTCTTCAGAATGAAATCTCAAAGAGAGTCAAGGTACATTGGATCTATGATCTATCTTACCACAGTTTTATGCTAATCCTGTTCGTGAAAGAGGAGGAGATTCAAATACAGATTATGAAGCTGTTGATACTTGTTTGAAAAAAAGAAAGAACCGGAAAAAGTTCTGTATGCAATGATAAAGAAAATGAATATTTAGAAATAATTTGAAAGATATATTAATTTACACTTTTTGTTGACAATGAATACTGTAAAGCAAGACAACTGATAGACCTATGACAGACTATATTATCAGCCTTCAAAAAATTATTTTCATTTACATACATGTGTCAACTATAATATATATTATTATAGACTTATTTTTGTATTCATATGAAGCAGAATTTGTGCAAAATCTTATGAGTGAAAAGAAGAAAACACCTGCTGTACATGTGGCCTTCAACTCTGCATTTAGATATATCGATGACGTATTGTCAATTAACAATGGTAATTTCCATTCCTACGTCGATATGATATATCCTAGAGAGCTTGAGATAAAATAAAAGATATAACAGATTCTGACACATCTGTTTCATACTTGGATATTTTACTTGAAAAAGACGTTAATGGTAATCTAACAACTAAGCTATATGATGAACGTGACAACTTTAACTTTTCAATCGTCAACTTCCTTTACTTATGCAGCAATGTACCTTCATCACCTGCATACGGAGTCTCCGTATATATATCTCAGTTGATTCGATACGCAAGAACATGCTCTACGTGCGAACAATTTCTAAAACGAGTTAAATTATTGACAAACAAGTTGATGAAATAAGAATACCAGCAGTCTCGTTTAAAGTCAACATTTTGTAGTTCTATGGTCGACACAATGACCTTGACAGCAAATACAATTTATCATTGAGTCAAATGCTGACTGACGTTTTTCTAATTTGACTAATTGTTTGTCCATTATTTATACATTGAATTGACGACAGGTTTTTCTGTTATTTCCCGATCATGACAAGGAGCACACGGCTGGTGCGACCGGTCAGCAGGGGATGCTCACTCCTCCTTGGCACCTGATCCCATCGCTGATGTTTCGGAGGTCCGTGTTTGCTCTGCTCCTATTTTGTATTGTTTTATGGACTTTGATATTGAATACTGTTTGTTATCTCCATATCCTCCATATGCCTACATTCATGACATACATAAATGCATCTATTATATATATTTATATATATAGTCAAATAAGCTTTTATTTTCTAAGTGAATTGTCACCCGCGGTTGCAGTGGTTAGAGTGTCTGCTCTAGTGTCGCGAAGTAAGGAATTGATCCTTACGTCGCGGGTTTGAATTCCACTGCGGGACATGTAGAGCGGTCCTTCGGATGAGCCCATATAAACCGAGTTTCCGTGTCGCAGTAGGTGCTGGCACAAGAAAAGATCCCCCCTGCTCAATTGCTCTCAGTGCCGAGTATAGGACAAATTTTGCAGCTCTCCACCGGCAATTGGTGGCGTCTACATTTGAGTGAAAAATTCTCGAGATGGACGATACACAGCATGCAATCAACCAATCTAAGTGAATTTTCACCCTTCAATCATGACTTGTTTTTTTTTTTTTTTTTTTTTTTTTTGCATTAATGTCATTACCACTTCAAAACTTCCAACGATGCAGAAAAAGATGCACAGAGAGCACGCACCTAACTTTCCAAGTTCATTTAGCGTTCCTAATATTTATATTATTGGCTGTGTTATTCCTTTAGCTTGAATTGTGTCATATGACTATTCAGCACTTTTGAATAATATACTTTCATGTAAAGTGGTTAGATCTGATTCGTAGAGAAACATTTGTTTAAAAACATATTACCCGCTGTATAATGAAGCCAACGACAACATTGCTTGACGACAGGTGATATTCTAAAAAATGTTGACTGTACATAATTTATGCGCACAAGGTTCACTGTAATATGTATTTGTATAAAACATTCTGTATAATATTATAAATATATATTGGATGTAGTTGAGTGTAGCATTGAAAATTTTCGCTCAACTATATGCAGTATTTATATAGTAGTAAATTTGTCATTTACTTTATATTTTGTTTTAAGCCCAACCATTTCATTGTTATATAAATCTATGTTATGAATAAATGTATTTTTAACCATTTGTTAGTTTCAATAAATGGCATGTTCATTCAATAGTTTTTTCTTAATACTATTCACAAGGGGTTCGGCAAAGCTGCAAATAGCTAGAATTATGTCCTCTCATTGCAGGAAAAAATTGTGGAGTTAATAAGTTAATAAAATTAATACTTGGCATACGAATAATCAAGTCTCGACTTTCGTTCGATCCCAACGACTCCCCTTATATTTTTTAGTCGGTTATTCGTTTCAAATTTGCTAATTGATATTAGCCTTAAATTTAAGGTAACGGATAATATATTTATATTTTATTATAGTTTAAATTTATGTTTCAGAAGTTCCAAGTTTATTCGAATGAATGATCGAATAAAAAGTTTTATGCCCCTGGAATCGAAAGGGATTAGAGAGGGGACATAGATATTTTAGATAAATCTTCTTTTACTTAATTACTAAGGAATCATATACTCCATGATATAGCTGCAGAACTATAGTGTAATTATCTTATAAATTAGTCTTTGACCATAACGCTACAGATCCCGTAATGCAAATATCTTGCAAATTTAATTCGCAAGATTTTCTGCGCACTGTTGGGAAGAATATCTCCACTTTCAGCATTGGTCAATCGACTACCTTTCATTCCCTAATTTTATACACATTTTCAAAACCAGTCTGTATATTCTATCTACCCCCAAACATTATGAGTCACTACAGATCGATTAACTCGCCTGATTTGATTTTTTGGTCGGATGACAGAAAATTCTAAGCAAGCGAGTTTATCGATCTGTGGACATGAATTTCAAGGGTTTGGTGGTTGGATGAAACATAAAGGTTAATAGCAGAATGTGTCCTATAATGGAGATTGAAAGGTAATTGATTGACGAATGCTGAAAAGGAGAAATTCTTTCTAACTGTGCACAGAAAATCTAGAGTCGTAAATTGCTTGTTTAAGTTTTGAATATTATCATACAATAATGTGGCGTCTGATCTAAGTGCACTACATCACCATCGTTAGTTATCACCAAACATTCTATGTTTTATTTTTCCGTTATCAAATTGAAGAAATAAAGTATCGTCTGTTGTCTTCTAATTTGCATATAAAATCCAAATTATTGGTAAATTGGAATTACCAGACATTTTTACTCTGGAAAACTGTAGATCTCCTTTTATAAAGATATTTTTATCATTTGATGTCAAATCATGTTTTGTTACAGAAAGGTTTTCGATGCAAATGGTAAAATCCACAGGCGCTTGAAGTGTGGACCGACCCCCTCCCTTCCCAGTTTTATTTTAAACAATTGTGAGAGCTTTACATTGATAAAAAATATATACATTTCCATTCAATCACGTCCATATGTCGTTATATGCAATGATTGTACTTTTTCTTACTTTTAGAGAATGGCCTTGTACGGTATGATTAAAATACACAAGTTAAGAAACAAAATTTGTAAACAAAAGGGGGGGGGGTCCATGCTTCAAGACGTATTTCCTAGTTCCAAGGTAATAACAGTGTTAACTTTCATAATTTTGCAAGTACTCTGTCAAGGAGATGCTCTTCTACTAGTCTCTTGAACCTAAACTCCATCAGTAGAGATTAACATGTATATGTCGTTATCGGACGATTTTTGATTGGGTACATAAATTTTCTTCATTAACTGCTTTGAAGGAGGTTTTGGAGTTGGCACATCCGTCTTGCTTTATCTGATTAGGAAATATAACAGAGATATATTGAAGTCTTTGAAAATGGATTTATTTTAGCGTTCTTCTACTTTTAATTCAGAAGGAATAGGGAACCATCGAGACATACGACTCGTCCATTAGCGCTAAACAGCACATGACTGGGATTGCTGGATCTGGGATTTTGTGAAGAAAAAGAAAAGGAGAGATTGGTAAACATGGCCTGTACCTATATGCATCACAGACGTGTGTGTGTGAGAGAGATAATTAAATTTCCTAAGATATAGGTGCGTTATTTATAACAGCTGTGGTTAAGGAAGCACTTCAATGAAAACATAATATGGAACACTTAAATTCGCACCAAGATAACATGATCATGATTTTCTTTTTTAAGTCTTCCTGTTTGCATTTCAAGAGCATTTCGCATTCTCCATTGCAGATTCTGATGAATTGTCCGAATTGAAAGCAAGTGAATAGCATTCTCTTGATATACCACTTGTGTTATCAGAAACATTGTTCCTTTTATCACGAACATTTTCCTTATTGTCATGAATTGCAGACATATGCATCACAGGGATCTTGCTGAGAACTATGGCATCGTACTTGTCCTGAGACATACTATGGCGGTTGAATATTCCTTCGTCAACATGATCGTAGACGCCTACCTCGTCTATTGCGTTCACTTTGGAATCTACATCGAATCCCCTGGTCCTAAGCATATTGTAATTGTTTGAGGCCCTTGTCCACTGAGAGTTATCCTCTTGCCCTCTCCCTGAATCTGCGTTTTCAGGCCGATTTGTTTCTCGTCCTTCATAAAAGATTAGTTTGGATTTGCTTACTAAAACAAAATTCTCTTGTTTTATCTTGAAAAGGAAAATCCACAATAAATCTTATTTATATCCACAAATTTTCCTGATAATCCGACAAGACAATTTCTGGCTATTCGAAGCTCGTTTTTGCTTAACTTCTTGTATAAATTACTGAAACACAATTGAGTGAAACTGTCATTTATTCAAATAACAAATGACTAAGATTAAAATCTATAATACATATTACACAAAGTTATAAAACAATTAATTGGCTGGGCTTAAAACAAAATATACAGTTAATCACAAATTGACTAGATTAAACTTACAGATTAGTCACATGACATTATTCTTTCTAATCACATGACACAAAAACATCCCAGCCAATAATATAATGGTAAAAAACACTTAAAAAGCAAAAAGGTGGTGCACAAAAAGGTGCACGACAAAAAGCTTCCATATTGTTTACATATTTAAATACGACAAATTATACATTATTAACAAGTAAATTCATAAAAATTGGGTGGTGGAGGGGAAGAGGTGGTTGCTGAAAATTTGTGTGGCTTCTTCGACGATAAAAAATGGCTAGAGTGAATTAACCACGTGATACGTATAACTTCATTTGATTGGTCCAAACTATAAAATCTAGCCGTAAATGCATGGGGCACCCGAAAGGGAAACAAATAAATGTAAAATTACATAAGTTATAAAGATTATAAAATTTTGTATATAAAACAATTTATTGTACCAATAAATGTTTATTTATATCCACAAATTTTCCTGATAATCCGACAAGACAATTTCTGGCTATTCGAAGCTCGTTTTTGCTTAACTTCTTGTATAAATTACTGAAACACAATTGAGTGAAACTGTATTTTAAAATATAAATAGTTTTTAATTTTTATTTTAAAAAAATGTAAACGCAATCCATGATAATGAATAATATATCTTACATTCTTTCTGTAGTTTATAATTAATAACATTTTTAGAAAATTAAAGAATTATAATATTATTCTTAATGTTTTTGCAGACATATCTGTTTTTATTTATATTCTAATTTTAAAGCATTTTGAGTGCTTCTACAGGTACTTACTTGTCAAGTATTGGCGTATAAACTCTAGTCTATAAAGGAACATCTATTATTATTAAAAGAAAGATAGTCGGTTCCGACTTTTCAGAAATAAAGATATGTAATAAGAAGTCACTAGGATGCATTCATTTATTTATCATGTATTTTTGAAAAATAACATCCATTAGGCTACATTGAACATTTTCTAATTAACATTTTGCCTCCGTAGAATTAAGCAAATGAGATCAAAATTTAGATAATTTTATAAAATAACCATACACACACAATAACTTCAAAATAACTTACTTTTTATTATAAAGGAAGACAATGGCGACTAGTATTGAAATTACACTGAGAATTGCCGCCGTTATTGTAACGGTTATAATTGTACTACTATATGACTTTTCCTCAAATACTGCACTCCCTGGGTCTGGTTAAAATTAAAGTATAAAATCTTAAGTTTAAAAAAATTCTGACAGAAATCTCCAAGTATTTTATTTTCTTTTTATGTACAAACAATATCCCATTTTCAACACAAACTCAAAAGAATTCTTTTTAATACATCAAATATATCTTAATTATTTCAGTTGCCTTCCATATTAAATCGTATTTGAATCCAAAACTGACCATCGTCAACAGTTTACAGATATTAATTATTTGATTGCTTATTGTCAGTATATAAAGAAATAAATTTTAAAAAATTCTACATGCATTGTTAAAATCGGCATAGCAGCGTTTAATGTTAGCATTCCGAATACAAAATAAATTAATTAATTTCAATCTCTAAAAAACGAGGTAAGTTTCGTTTCAACCACATATAGTTCTTACCTTTTGTAGTATTATGAAAACATCCTATTTTCCTGTCACAGTACTGGTCGGACGTACAGTTACATTTACTCTGACAACCAAATCCATAGTATCCATAGACACAGGGTCCTCCCGTACACCTGTCTCCAAACGTACCTGCTTCACAGGCTAGAACAACATGACCAATTAAGAAAATAATTCTTTATTATTTTTTCAGAATGTGCTTCATTGGTTTTAAAAATATGATAACTTAATATCAAAGAATACGTTTTAACATTCTTATAACATGTACATCCAAATGAATTAAGTTTTAAGAATTAACTTTTCATAAAACAGTGTTTGAATATTTTACAATTAAAAATGAATGGGTTTTAAATTATATTGTTATACCTTTAAAGATGAGTTCCTAAACAAATCTTTACAAAAAAAGTATAACATTTCTAATGTTTTGCTGAGCAGGCATAAAAAATCGATGTTAGACCGCTGAGTGAAATGTTGGACCAGTCGATGATATTTTGGACCGCTTACAGAATAGGCGGAGTTTAATCTCATTTTCATTTGTTGGTGTTCAACAGTGACGGATCTGATGTTACACCACGGAAGACAGTACAAAATACTTTTATGCCATTTCATTTTATGAAATTTTATTTCAAAAAGATGAAATAAAATAAAAGGTATAACAAAACATCTATTGACTGAGTTCTCGGGCAAAATGCGTTTTGTCGACCCTCGAACCAAACTGTCTGCCTTCGGCCTAACGGCCTCAGGCAGACAGTTTGGTTCTTGGGTCCTACAAAACGAATGTTGCCCTCGATCTCAGTCAATAAAGGTAAAATACTGTATACATTATAGTGACGTTTCAGCATCCGTGATTCCATTGATATGTCTCACTTTATTACAATAAATAATAAATAAATCGCTGTAAAAAGAAGGAAAATATATGTTTATCAAGCAAACAAGAAAGAATGCATTTAGCTGAAACTGAACTTAATCAATAAAATTAAGCAGGTTTTAGAAAAGGGTCTTTTACTTCAGACCTTATTCTGTCTTTACACTTTTTAACAATTGCACTTATCAAGTGTAAGAGAAAACGTGTGTGTGCTTAAATAGACTTCAAACATGACTTCAAACAAGCAGATTGAATTAACCATTGCCTTGCTCATCGAAAATCGAATGGTTTCTATCGGAATTCGTTACTTTTTGAGGATTAATGAAGCTCAACAGTTCATTGAAATAACTCAAATTGTATACAGAACAACCATCAAGTTACAACTTTACAAATATAAGTCACTAAAATTCTGTAAACACCTGTGCTTTATATATATTTGGAAACATTCCTAACACTTGTCTTCAACCAAGAGGAAATTTTCAATTTTCAAGGACACGTCATGAGTCCAATAAAAACGTTTAGACAAAAATACTACCCTATTCAAAAAATCAAATGATAATAATAAAAAATTTAAAAAACAATAATAATAACTTGCATATAACCCAACCTTCTATTATTCCCCTCGGTTCTTGCAGTTTGTATGTACTGGTCCTGGATAACAACGTCGTCTTTGTTTGTAAGGCTCGTGGTTTCAATTCAATTTGTAATTTAGATGAACTTGGATTTAATTCTACTAATTGTAATCCAGCTTATAGTACCCATAGCTACATTTCTAAGGAAGAAATTCTTTAAAATCATATGTCAATTTTGAATATTTTTGATATTCCTAACAACCAGAATGGATTTAAATTACCATATCTATATTGGATTCCAAAACTTCATAAGAATCCTAACGAAAATATATAACGGTTTCCGGTAAATGTTCTAATAAGCCTCTTTCTTTAATAATTACTAAATATGAAGAGTTGTGGAGATCAAACTTCAGGAGTACTGTGCAACAATATATTCGAGAAGAGGGGTTAATCAAATGTAGATAATATAAAAAAAATCCAAGGAACATTGGGAAAATTTGAAATCACAAACTTTTACCAAAATCAACAACATTAAAACTTTAGAAGACTTTACAACATTATATACGACCATTTCCAACGATAAAATAAAATTCAGACTTTTTGATATCATTGACATCTGCTTTTTCAATAAAAATAGAACTCGTAAATATACTCAAATTTACTCACCTTGTCATTGGCCATTTGTAAAATTATTATACCCCCCGCTTGAAAAGCGGGAGGGTATATAGTAATCGTTAATTCCGTCCGTCTGTACGTCTGTCCGTCTGTTACGCTTTGGGGTACCCATCTCTTATCCGCAACTCCTCTGATACCACTGAATGAAATTTGATGAAACTTTCACAGAATCTTTATTACATATTGCCATTGTGCATCTCCTATTTTATTTTTGATCCGACATACGGAGTTAATTTATCTCAGTTGATTCGATGCGTAAGAGCCTGCTCTAAGTATGAACATTTTCTAAGACGATGTAAATTATTGACAAACAAGATGTTGAAACAAGAATATCAGTCTCGTTTAAAGTCATCATTTTGCAACTTCTATGGTCGATACAATGACGACAACAAACACAATTTATCACTAAGTCAAATGCTGACTGGCAATTTTCATAGTAATTTTTAGGCCATTATATACACACTGAATTTACTACGGATTTTTCCGGTTTTTACGATCATGACAAAGAGCACAAGGCGGATGTGACCGGTCGGCAGGTGATTTCACCTCTGATGTGTTGGAGGTCTGTGCTTGCATCTATTTTGTATTGTTGTATTGGTTTTGAGCTTGAATACTGTTTGTTTTCTCTCTTTATTTCAGTTGTACATATGTATTATATGTATTGTTTTAAAACTATTTTTTTTTAATACTTTTGAAGTTATTCACTGCTCAATATTTTCTCCTTTCTATTGTACATTTATGATACTATATTCATATATTGATTGATTGAATGTATATTGTTGAACGTCCCTCTCGAGAATTTTTCACTCAAATGGAGGCGCTACCACTTGCCGGTGGAGAGCTGCAAATTTTTGTCCTATACTCGGCATTCAGGACAATTGAGCAGGGAGGGGCCTTTTCCGTGCTTGCACCTACTGCAACACGGGACCTCGGTTTAAACGCGGTCTCATCCGAAAGACCGGTCTCCACGACCCACAAAGGAATTCGAACCCGTGACGTAAGGATCAGCTCCTTACTTCGCGACTCTAGAGCTGACGCTCTTGCCACTGCGCCACGAGAGCTGTAAATTTTTGTCCTATACTCGGTATTCAGGGCCATTGTTCAAGGAGGGGCCTTTTCCGTGCTTGCATCGTTCTTCGGCAAGGGACCTCGGTTTAAACGTTCTCATCCAAAAGATCGGTCTCCACGTCCCACAATGGGATTCGAACCCGCGACGTAAGGATCAGCTCCTTACTTGGCGACTCTAGAGCTGACGCTCTAACCTCTGCGCCACGCGGGCGACTATTCATGTATTGAGGTTCTTATCAAAAGTAGACACCTAGAGATTTTAGAATGATAAGTAATTTTGTTAGTTGCAATACCTCAAAATAAAATACTTACGTTCGCAGATGTCATACTTTTGTCGATAATTTGTACAACATTTTAGGTTTGTTCCACTAAGGATAAATTTGAATAAAATTAAATGTTATTAAAAAAAATTATACATTGTAAAACTATATAGTGTTAAAAAATCTCTTCAAATCAATTTCTTATTGAATTTTGTAAAGCACACTTACTATTTATTTCTGCAAACTCCGGGCCCATCTTTGAGCTTTATTTTTCCGTTGGCGAAATAAAAAGATATGACAAACACATAATAATACTCAAATAGATTCATTGTGGTTTAAAGATAGAATTAATCGCAAGTTCTATCTGCAAGTGCATGGAATACAGTACCGATTTCCTTCCGACGCATTATCATATAAGGAAATTAAGTATATTTTTACCATGTCGATTTTACATTTCATAAACTTTTATTCTTAGGCATTTTCCGTTCTTCAATCCTGACTTATTTTATTGCTTTTAATGTCATTATTATTACTATTCAAGTTGTCATAATGAAACAAAGTTAGAAAAACATGAACAGAAAGACCTTTTCTAAGTTAATACAGAAATCAATTGCTAAATGCATGAAATGTTTCAATATTATCTTGAAGTGGTATATTTTTCCCCCTTTTATGACAAACAAGTTGTTGAAACAAAAACAGCTATTTTTCTTTAGATTTTGTCAACATGCATTTTTATCAATTTGCGACTTAAATACATACGTATGTATTGATAATCTAGTACTGTATACATGTAACATAAACCTGTGATCGTCAAGCGTAATCTGTTATGAACATGAAAAAAGACAAGAGAAATATCATGATACAAACACTGTTAATATTTCCAAAAAAATATCAAAGTTCATCAAATATGCTTCAGTGAGTTTGGACTTTGTTTGAAAAATTGTGAGAAGAAAACCTCTACAAAAAACCTTGCAGTGTTGAATTACAAAAGTTATTTTTAGCTTTGATTCAAAATAAGTTTAGAATTTTCCCCTTGAATTGTGAAATGGCAGTTTAATTACTTCTGCTTTTTAAAATTGCATTTACTGTACTTCAAAACTTTTTTTAAAAAATTAAAAATATGTTATCATTTGATCTCAAGTTAATCGCAAGCTGGAGACGAATACATGCAAGATTGAACTGGAAGAGCAATGATGTTATCACTATAACTACGAATTTATAGAAAAGTAAAAAATATAGAGATCAAACCAGCAAACATCCTTATACAAATCATAACTGCGCGTTAGATATGAAAACAATTATGTTTCATACGGATCTTTTTGAGAAATTTTACAAGGTTGCAAAATACCTTCTGTATTTTTGACTGTTGAACTCTGAACAATTGGTATTCTCCCGGATATCATTTATATGTAAATACGTTACATCTTTTAGCCTATCCCATGCAAAAGTGATAAAATTAGCAGGAGGCAAGCGGTATATAAAATACCGTATTGACGTCTCAATTTCATTACACGCTTCTTCTTACCAAAATATATTGTGCAGATATTCAGGTAAATTGCTTCAATTCTAACTATTAACAGTTTCTGTTTTTACTTACAAATATCTTTTAATGAAAAACGTGGCCATTCAATTAATATAATATATTTTTTTGTTTTATGTCAATTGATTAATTGATATAATATATATATTTGTATTATGTTTTTATTATTTTATTTTACAAATGTTTGTATTTCATTCTTATAAATATAGAATTCTCTTTTCGTACAAAATAGAAGAAATCTACATTTATTTTGATGAACTTTTATTTTTTAAAACTTCTTTTACTATCTCGAATAATAATAATTATACGAACCTCCCATTTTTCTATAATAGCCATAAATTATAAAACTTTTATAGCTCTCTAAAAAAAAAATTTTAGGTATAAATGTTTACAGACAGCTTAAGAAAATATTTTTAACTTTTTTTACAGACACATATAATTTCAATCGTTTTATTCATCAAGTAATATTTTAAGGTTACTAATGTAACGTTTAGTTAATCATTATAAGTCACAGGAATACATGAATGTTGAGTTAGGAGGGTAGGGTGAAAATGGACCTTTCTTCTTTAAAAAAATATCTATGTAGGATTAATTTGCTAGAGCGTTGTCATAAGGAATTTTATTCTTGTAGATTCTAGACTTTGGTCTCATTATTTTTAAAAATCTTTTACGCTACATGGACACTGATTGACTGGTCCTTTTTGGAATATTAACCTATACTTCATGACTTTTATTGTGATAGAAAATTACATGTAGTTGTTAACAACTATGACGTCTTTTTGCAACAGTGGGTTATGTCTTCACAGACAATTTTTTAAGAAGTTAAAAATGATGTAGCAAAATGCTTTAATCACTTACATGTATACTTATTTTGGACAAATGATGTCATCGGTTAGTTTCAGATTCTAATAATTTCATAGACATTTCAACACAACAAATATCTTGTTTGTCCGTTAAACGATGAAGCTTCTATTGTTCAACAACTTTTTCGAGATTAAGAATTTAAGATTTTAAAACGAAGTCCCTGATATAACACCTACTGAATTTGCTATCATGATCAGTTTAATACTCTATTAACAATCATTAATAAGGATGTTGAAGTTTCATCCTGTTGGTCTAACACATACTTTGATGTAGCCTTATACTTATCCACTAACAGGAAGATTTTCTTTATATATAGTTATTTTCTTGATAAAAAAATCAAAATCAACCACTCTTTGTTGTCTTCACACCTTTTTCACTTGTTATACTTTTTTCAGGAAATTACGATGTTTTACCGCATTGCTCTTCTGTTTGTCTTGGTATCGCTTGCCTATGGTTGTCGCACAGAATATAAAGAAAACTTTTGCAAATGTCTCTGTGACGATGTTTACGAAATTACCAGGGGAATCTGCAACATCAGAAAGACGAGTCCGTCATACCCAGAGTGTTTACGCAAACGTTATAACGCTTTTAAGGAATGTTTGAAAACATGCTGAAAAGGGAATGAACGAATAGCAGCAAAAAACTGTCGATAAAATACTACAAGATAAAATAACTGTACACTGTATTTGTATGTATTTTTGATAACGGAAAACAAGAGATTATTTTTGTTCTTTAAATACATTTACTTTATTGTCTTTGAACATTTTGTATGCACATATTTATGGCTCGGTCACCGGCGTGGAGAAGAGGTAATGTTCAGTGTTTGTTCTGACACACCTAGATATGAGTTATATATGTTGTCCTTAGGTAACAGAATCGATTCCTACTGTGGGACGTGGAGACTGGTCCTTTGATTGAAACTTAAAAAAAGACCAAAAGAACTTTTTGAAAAATTAAACTCAAAAATTTTTACCAATAATAAATGCAGAACTTGTTCAAAATCTTATATTTGAATAGAAAACACGTATTATGGCCTTCAATCCACATTTAGATATATCGACGACGCATTGCTGCTATTTTATCTAGAATTAGTATTAGTTTAATTTCTGCTAGAAATGTACATTTCGGTTGGGTGAACATTTACAAAATATTGACTACAGTTTTTCAGTATGGATCACATTATGCAGCAAAAAATGTTGCATAGTATTCTAAACTGTTTTTATTACCTGGGATGAGATGTTGTCGAACAATACTATGGGCTTGTTAAAATTTGAAACATTTTATAAGTTGAAAAAAAGTTAACTTATACAATCAAGGGTTGATATAGGATTTAAAGAAGAGTGAGGTGAGCTGGGTTTGGGCGCCTTGAGATTCCCCTAAAGGTGAAAAGCTTTTGAATGTAAAAGGTTACTAAATAGAACAAAAATGAAGTGTTTTGAAAGGACACTTTTTACTATTTCTTGTCAGTTATGATAAATTATTATGAATTATATTAAATCCCCATGGTCGTTCGAAACACCGATAATATACGCTGCTGAGTGGTTTGGTGTAGTTTTTCTTAAAAATCGTACCCGGTACTAACAGGACATTTACTAAAAAATCAACCAAAACAAAAGATGCCCCACTCCTCCGAAAAAAGGACACAACTCTGTCAAAATGACTCGATCGTACCCAGAACTTGACCTAGATATTTTCAATGATGAATTTGTATGCTGTATTTAGCTTCAATATATTTCCATTTCTGATTTTTTCTCTGAGATAACTCATTGAAAGTTAGCGGAATTGACTCTAGATAATTCTACTAGAATGTAAATTAGGCAGGTCGATGGGTCAGGAGCTAAGGAGGCCTAATATACATGCAAATCTTGTGCGCATCTGTTTCTGTGTCTGACGCTAAGAAGGCCAAATATGCATGTAAATCTCGTGTGGCTGCCTTTCTGTTTGACGTCAGTGGGCGAAGACTATTGAAATTGCCCGTTTTGCAAATTATCCCATGTTTCCCGCTATCGTTGATGCCCTGGCATACTATGCTAACTATACAGTGATTCCTTAAATATGCATCCTTTGTAAATCCATCCTCTGTAACCGCCGAAATATGGCTAAAATATTGCCAAATCTTTGTTAAACAATATAAAATCAATCAATCAATCATCCTCTGTAAAGGAAATGAACGGAAATTGCAAATAATTCGAATTTTTAAAAGATCAAGGAGCATAAATCTGTCTACTTCAATCATTAAATGAAATTATTCTGTTTGATGTTGATAATAACCATTTCAATTTAAAAAAAATCCAATTAGGGACATAATCCCCCACCTCTCCCCGCCCCGATAAGCTGGGTTTTCTTACACATATTCCTCATGTTAAGCAGACGCAATAAATTCGAATATTCTAAAATATTTAAACATACATATTTAAGAAGGGAAATGAACTTAGTTGGTCACGTGATCAAATCCTGTGAAGACTTCGAATCTTTAAAAGATCAAGGAGCAAAAATCTGTCTACTTCAATCATTAAATGAAATTATTCTGTTTGATGTTGATAATAACCATTTCAATTTTAAAAAAATCCAATTAGGGACATAATCCCCCGACACTCCCCGCCCCGATAAGCTGGGTTTTCTTATACATATACCTCATGTTAAGCAGACGCAATAAGTTCGAATATTTTAAAATATCTAAACATACATATTTAAGAAGGGAAATGAACTTGGTTGGTCACGTGATCAAATCCTGTGAAGACTTATAGCCTAGGTATAAATTGGTTTGTCTTGAAAATTCCTTTCGCTTCACCATTTGATTATTCATTTAGACTGATGTCCAGTCTAGGAAATCTCTGTATAGTAAGAAAGAAAATTGATCGATACTTAGAATAAACTTAATATTATATGAGTTCTTTATATGTGTGATATTAAAAGCAGTGGTATCACCTGTTTCAGTTAACATACTTTCAAAGGAATTTCGAGTTGAAAAGACCAGCGTGATTTTAGAATTATTTTTATTTATAACATTCTTCACACCGAAAGAAGAATTATTGGACATCTGGTTCATACGTTTGAATTATTTTACCTTTTTTGTTGCGACAAAGTTAAAATACTTTTCGAAAGCAGTTTCAGTAACAGAAAACATATCTTCCCACCATGTGATTCAGTCATGTTATGATCTCTAGTCCCTTAATAAGTTCATACAGAATGGAACATAAAATTAATTATTTTCTCTTCAATAGCTTCATCTAGAAAAAATGTCAATACTTGGTTGTTTCAATCATTTCGGCATTTAACACATTTACACTTGCGGCCCACACACAAAAAGCATAGATTATCTGTCTTGATCTGTCAACCTTGTTTTCATGATCATCACGCTGAAATTTGTTTTTTGAGTATTTGAATTTATTACCTGTCAACAAATTTTCAATGAAATGAGAGTTTAACTTTTATAAAAGTAAATTGTTCAAAATTAAAGTTTGTAATATTTCTGGAATTTCAAAAGCTTGAAAAAGACTGAAAAATCTATTAAGCCACTTTATTTCCACTCGGATTTGTGTTTTGTTCCCTACAAAGAAAAGTTTTTAATTATTACTAAGTTTGACAACAGGTAAGCATTGGCAGCAAATATAGCAGTAATCGTTATAACAACAAACGTTATATCCAGACGATGTCCAATAGCTATCCAATCTTTCTTCTGTGCCCAGATCAACCTATCCCGACAACATGTTTTGTAATGGCTTGATGTTTCAGTTGACTAAAATTGTAGATGTGCAGACTGATGATAACAAATATTTGAACAACACATCCAATGCAAAGATCTGTGAAAAGTTTTTTGGCTACGGGGGAAATGTTAGGTTCGGATGATTTTGAAATTTGTTCGGTGATAATTGTCAAGTATACAGCTATTGATAACAGTGATAGAATAACTCGCTCTTTCACCACAATCCCATGGTAACATAAAAACAAAAACCTGGAGAATTTCCATCAGAATTATTGGCATAATTATAAATAGTACAAAATATGTTGAACGGCGGTTGATTTTAAACTCAATTTTAAGTACTGAAAATTTTGATGAATCTTCTTTTGCGTTAAGGATTTTTAGATTTATTCTTGTGTCTTCCATATCCCAAAGGTTGTTTTTCTCATAATTATCCATGTTAACTTTATTTTGGTTTGAATATAGGATAACTTCCTCCATATAGTATCCCCAAACAAGAAGATCAATCGAACAATTTTGTGTGTCGTATGGAAAATAAGTGAAATCTGCTTTGCATTCTGATGTGAAAATGTCCCCTTTCAACATTAAGGCTGATCCAGTCGGGAAAAACATGACGGATTCATCTTTCATTTTTTCGGAATCAGATCTGCTGTACGGATTAATCTGGAGAATATTAGGTGTCCAGACTTCCGATTCTTTGAAGTACATTTGTGGAATATCTTGTGACTGATGTAAAGAGAGGTTCCAGTTTTCGGCAATTCGTAAATCTATCCAATGCACCTCGAGATACCCGCTTATCGTAAACTTTCCATTTTTATCGTCAAATTCTATTAAGCGAAAGGCATTGAAGTTAACTATTACAACTGTCGCGGTATCATTAGGGAGTAAGCCTTTTTCGTAATTATGAAGAGATCTTTCCGAAGTTCGTACCTCGACGAAAATGTAAAATCACACGATGCCATCACAACAATAGATAGCAAGAGTTGAAAGCACATTTTAATATCTGAAAAAGTACCGAATATATTGTACGTTAAAATGTCAGGTAAATTTGTTGATAGAAAAAATCAAAACACAGTTGTAAATTCATATTATAGTCCTAAATATTTTATATAAGTTAATAAATAATTATCACAAATTGATAAACTTTGAATTAAATTTTAAATATACTTTTCAGAACTAACATATTTTTTCCGTTTGCTTAAATTTAGAGAATGGAGTGATGTCTTCGGCAAATCACTAATTTCCTTTACATGGTTCTTTTCATCACGATTTATATGGATATAAAATTCTTACCTTTTCTAGACCTTTTTCATATCATAATCTGATTGAAATAAATCAGCCAAATGTTTCAGGTCACATTGCCAAAAAATCTTCTTGGCCTGTTACAGATCGTTGCACAAGTTTTTAGGAGATTTTGCAATTCGTTTTTAGAAATTATTGAAGGGTTAAAGATCCACTTATTTGTTATTTATCATAATAAATTCAAGGTTTTAACACACATAATTGCAAAATGCTTTCAATCCTTTTCATGTACTTTGCTACATTGGTAAATTAATGAATTGCAATGCACACTTTCATCAGAATATGTTCTTTCAAAATATTAATAAGATGAAAAAGAATAAAAATAAAGACTTTTATTCGTACACTTTAAATCAGAGGAACAGCAAGCACTGCGATGATTTAATTATAACCCCCTCCTCACTTATGATTATAATGGGTACCGTTCATTATTATAGAAAATGGCAGGATCGAAGTTTTGCTAGGGAAATTAGAAAACTATTTCTAATTAAAAAGTAATGCAGGAGGTGCACTATGTAGCAAAAAATCTGTGGCAGTCTCAATAAATTTCATTCATTGGTATAAGAGGAGTAAAGGAAAAGATATGGGTACCCCAAAGCGTAACGGACGGATGGACGTACAGTTAGACAGACGGACATACCGATCACTACAGTGTATATCCTCCCACTTTTCAAGCGAGGGGTATAAAACCATTTCATTGATTTTGATACACCATGGTGAATGAAATGAAACTTGTGTGCAACCCCTTCGAAATATTATTCTCACGGTAAGAAAACATTCACTGTAAGTATTACTTTGTAACCGAGAGTAGGGACAAATTGTTCTCACTAAAAAGTATATCTGAATGCACAGCCGCTGCGCGTCCGTTTTCATTAGCAGGAAAAAACAAAAGAATCCATGGACAATCCAATGTGTAAATGATTGCCCTTTAATTTGTATATACAACTTTAGTCTTGTTTATAGTGACTAAGTCATTGAAATAATGACTTGAATCAAGATTATTAATATCCTTGCTTTATCAGCTTGATGGTAAATAGCCTGTCTCGTTTAAGAAATTGTCTGTTCGTAGGTCATGCTCTTGTACATCGAATTTCTGAGAGACGAAAACCCCATATGCAGGTGATAAAATTATACTGCTACTAAATAAGGGAAGTTGACGATAAGTGGCTATTTTTGCCGGCGTAATCTGACATCATGCTTAGTCTCATTTCTTTGAGTTCAAATTTAATATTTTGAACATCCCTTCAAATCCAAAGCCAGAATAAGCTCTGAAAACAATGCTGTATTCTTAGGTTACCCGTGTGAATAGAGTTCACGATTTCTGATCTGTGTTTTGAAGGTTCAATGTCTACAATAAATTTCTGAGTTATGACACAATGTTAGTATGACACAACTTACAAATATGTGATCTAAATTTTGTGCTTCCAAAACTTATTCTAGACATAAGATGCAAGTCTAATTTTAAGAGAATAAAAACCAAAATACAATGACAATCCCCACAAAAGATGATGCATCTATTTAACAATTCTAATCAAAAATATTACAAAGAGTTTAAGTGACGTAAAATACTTTTCAATTGTCAAACAGTTTAAAAAAGTGAAAATATATATGGCATAGTAATTCTTTCTTAAATGTTAAATATACAATAAAAATTCGATGCTTTCACATTGATAAAACTGAAATCAGCAAACAAGTATTTACTGGTAAATCTGAACAGAGTTTACAAATAAAGGATATTTCCTGAAATCAGGGAATAAGTATATATGATTTATTCTCCTCTACAAATTTAAAAAATTCACGTTTTCGAAATGAAATTTTTCATACATTTTGTTTTAATTTTAATGATGTACAGTCGAGTTAATCCATCTCTTTGTATTCCATGAACACTGTTTGTATTAACGAAACATTTTGCATGCTAAAAAAACAATTATACATGAATAGTTTGGATAAATGAAGATCCACAATAATTATGTCTGGGACTCAGGAAAATCATTTTTATATAATCATGACACTCGCATTTGCATTATCGCACTATCATGAATGTCCCTGAATAATTGTAAGAACCAATTGTTGTAAATATAAAACCATTGAATAAATCAAAATTTAAACGAAATTTTGAAATTCGGTACGATTTACATGGTCCATTCCAGAACAAAAATTTGATAAAATACTCTTTGATCTCAGTTACCTTTAAACATTGTCTGAAACTGTCTTTAGATTTAATTAAATAAAATCAATTTTCCTTACTGGAAAACACCCGTTGCCACGATGTTTGATGCTCAGGATATATGTAGAAAAATTAAATTTTGAAGCCACAGAGTATCTGTAATTTCCCCTCCTTAATTCATAGAAAAAAATGTCCCTCTCAGAACAGAAGTCGAATTCCAACAGATTGCATTACATTAAACAAATATATTAGAAATAATTCTTAACCTCCTCTAATATACATATACTCGTAAAGCAGCGTGCTTTTGGGAGCTGACTTTACAGGAAATGTTTTGATACTCTTGCCTCAATAAACACCCCGAGGGTAAACAAACCAGCGATGAATGTGAACAAAAAATGACACCCAAAAAAACATTTTGTCCATTTTCTGTCCGCGATCTATCCAAAATGTGTATTGTTGAATATCAATATCCCTATTTGGACTTGGGTAAATATCCTCAGAGTTTTTACAGATGCTAAAGATATTACAAACTCTACAAACGTTCAGATCTGGGTGACTACTTTTACTGTAGATACGATGAAGTAGGATTACGCATATTTGGATGAAAACTGCTACGCAAAGGTCCATTATGATCTTTATTCCAAAATATGAGAATTCGGTTCCTGTTGATCTTGGGATGTTTTCAACGACTAGAGTGAGATATACAGCTATTGCGAGAAGAATTGTAATAGAGAAACTGGATCTTTCCCCACAATCCCATGGCATCCAAAATACAAACAGTTGAAGGAACTGCATCAGCATCAAAGGGATTATCATAAAACATACAAAATAAGATTGGCTACGTATTATGAAAAACTCAATCTTAGCCCGTGGAATTGCAGAGGTTTTGTTCTTACCAAGACCAACAACACTATCAACGATGATTCTAGTGCCTGTTATCAACCAAATGTTGCCTTCTTCATACAAGTTCATATTGACTGCGTTTTTATGTGTTTGTTAGGCAATTTCTCCATTTAAGAAACCACACACCACCACGTCAATTGAACAATTCTGCAAATCAAATGTAAAAGGGGGAAAATATGCTTTGCACTCCGAAGTAAAAATATCCATTTTAATCATCAAAGCCGAACCGTCTCTATGAAATGCTATTGTTTCTTCGATCATAATTTCGAAATCTGGACTATTACCGGTATCATGATTCAATTGATGAATTTCCGGAGTCCAAACCTCTGAATCTTTAAAATACATGGAATAATTTTCCGAACGGGAAGAAACATTTGAAGAAGCCCAATTCATAGCCATTTTTGTATCCATCTAAGATATTGTGAAACATCCAATAATTGTAAATTTACCGTCAATGTCATCAAATCTATTAAATGAAAGGCTCTGAAAGACACGTTGAAAACAGTCAACATATCGTTAGGTGGCAACTCCTTTGTATAATTCCCGAAGAAGGTCTTTGCAAAGCTCAGATTTTGATGACAACATGGGATGCCACAAAGTCATTATGACGACGGAAATTTTGATAGTGAAATACATAGCGCCCTCTTTAAAAAAAAAATCAAAAATATTTTTTTCATAAAGTACAACAGAAATTAAAGCACGGAATTAGTGACATGTGATGTTTGTACATGCATCTTCAAAGTGCATTTGATGTAGGAGAGAATATTGATTGCATGTAAAGATCCATAGCTGCCTTAACGACGACACGAACGACTCAAGCACTTAAAAGGTAATCACCTGTTTCTATTTATAGATACATGTACCTTTTCAATTCAAGATCAAACTACATGTATGTAATCATTTTTGGACCAGTGTTATATTTTCATCGTTGCAAGTTTGGTACATGACAATAATTTTACTTGTTCAATACCCTTATTCTGAACAAGAGTTTTAGAAAATTTTAAAAATAAAACAAGCTAGCAGCTATGACTTTGGGTCATTGAAAAAGTTTAGGACTGGTTTTTTCCCGAGATACTTTCAAAGTGTAATGTTGTATTATATATCTATTATATATATATATATATATATTATATCATATATCTCTTACATTATTTATACAAATTATAAAATAATAAAAAAAATAGGAAAAATGCACAGAGAAAAAAAAGCATAAATAAAAAACACGCACTGTGAGACTCCAACTCACGTTCATTATGTCTACAATCCAGCAATCATACCACTATGCTAAAAAGTCATTGTAATCGGATGGATAAATTTAAGACAGGTTGTTGAATCTTAAAATCTTAAAATAATTTTGAGAAGAAAAATAAATACATATTTTCAACATTTTCAATATGAAGACCACCTTTAATCAATATTAACTTAATGTAATGAAGTGCAGTCAAATCAAAATAAAATGATTTTGAAGTTGTTTTTCTAGTTAAGGGTGATCTTTTGCTTCAGTTTGTCATTGTTTAGTGGAACACCTCAGTATTTACTATATTCTCTATATAAACTTGACGAATTTTATATCTATCATTATCATATGAGGAAATTATTGATATTTAAATATTATTTTTGTGTGATTTGCTTTAAGGCATGTATGAACTAACACTGTATGACCTCTGAATAGTATTCTTATTTATTGAAAGTTATCTCTCTTTGGGTCGGTGCCGTTTGATAACAGAGCGTTTCTCTAAAACTTTCTCTTAACCCACTTAAAACAGTTTTAGGACTTTTAGAATTTTCGAATAACACAAGTTTGCATGGCATCAATAAATATACATTTATCTAATTTCCTTGTAATGAAATATATAGAAAGGAAAAAGCTTTTAGTTATGGTGATTCCCATCATACAATTGGTTGATTTATTAAAAACAAATTCTATCACTGCGGCGTTATGGAGCTTATTTCTCTTCGTTTTGTTTTACCCCTGGAGTACTGGTTTTCAATGTCAACTGGGTATAAAAATGGACCAGGGATTTGCTTTGACATAGAGTAAGTAAATATATCAAGTGAATATTAAATCATAACTGTAGCAGCTTGTCTGTATCTTTGATGTTCATCTGTAGCGGGAAACTGAGATGTTGCTTTGGGTATAAAGAAGAGGATGGCTCATGTGTGTGTAAGTTGAATTTTATCTAGAGATACTGGAACAACCAAATAATTTGCTATTTCAACTATATTATATCCATATGTAATTTGAAAAGGTGTGCAAGATTTTTTGTTTTTTTTGTCCGTGTGTTTAACGTCACTTCGAGGATTTTTCACACATATAGAACTTATACCCTAACTATAAGCAATAAGGCTTTTGAACATTGAAAAATTATTTTGAGCCAGTGCCAGCTGAAACACGGGGTCTCGGTTTCTCTGGCTCATCAAAAGGACCGCGTCCTACTGTGAAAATCGAACCAAAGAACCTTAATCAATGTGTTACTTGTACACTGGTTGGAAAATCTAACACAATCTCATTAATACCTATTTGAAAAAGAAATTAACAGTAACATTTAATTTGCGTGTTTATAAAAACATTTTATAAGGAAATGCTGAAAGTCCCCACAAGCATAGCTTAGCTTCCAAGCCCTAGAGAACTAAGAGCCCACTAGCAGAGGCCTCGACCCAAGACTCAAAATGTAAATTATATACGGTACCACTTTTGATGCATATTTCGATAAATAATGGCTCTTCAAGGATGCTCATGCAGTACATGTAAGTGGTATATAATCTATTAGCCTCTTTTAAACTCTTTAAATTTTTCAATTACAATGAAGCGCATTGAAGCGGTAAAGTATCACTTCATTATAAATAGGGATCTGACCTATAGGACCGGGCTTGGTTTTTTCTCTACAAAAAGCTCGTCGATTTATTCTAATTAATGGCATTTGGCTGAATACATATAAAAATTTGATTTTTCTAAATCTTTATTTCCACCCCAGGGCAGGGTGCCCCTAAAAAACATATCTTAAATCTTTCCTTACATCCTAACCTATCAAAATATCACAATTCTAATAAGGGGCAGGCCTGCCCTGATGAACTTCAAGGCCAAAATTCATGCAAAAATCAACACTTTAACGGACAAAATGGTGTTTCGTTTAACTTTGGAGGCTTATTGTAAAGTTGTTAATAATAAAATTTAGGTATAAAATACAAATTTGAAAAATTTAGACACATATACATGTACGGTAGAAAACAACAAATAAAGATTGATTTTTAAAAGTAACTTTTTCCGGAAAAATGTTCTCTCCTATAGGTCAATTCTTTTGTTAAAGTGCATACATCCTTTCCCGTTTGAATGGAAAGTTTTGAGCTATCTTTAGAACGTTAATTGTCATATAATGACACGCCCATTTTTTTTAGAAAGGAAAATCGGTCAAATGGTTCATTCGAATACCTGTAGAACAGGTATTCCATAAATATAATATGCAATCAAATTGACGGTCTACATAAACACAGAGTAAACACGTGTTTAAACAATACATGTGCTATGGTAACTCCAATAAACATGATGAATTCATAATTATGTACAATTTCGTCGGAAGCTGGACCTTTCTAAATCTCTCTTATAACTTTAAAAATCTCCGTTTTAGTGAAACTCATGTTACTTGTCGCAAAGAATGGGGTGTCCTAAAACATTATGACGAATATTTCTTGTTTGTTTAAAAAAAAAAGAATGGGCATGCCATTCTGCAATAATTGACGTTCAAAACATGACTCAGAACGTTTCATCCAAATGGAAAATTTTACCACAACAATGCGCGTCATTGTATATATATATATATATATATATATATATATATATATATA
>PRKT01000007.1:10274-29630 GCA_003671525.1 Saccostrea glomerata | reverse complement strand
TAGTGTTTAGTAGTTTAGTAGTAGTGCTAGTTGTTTTTGTTTCTCTTTTTCCTTTGTTCTTATGACTTTTTAACTTTTTTCTTTGTCCTGAGGAAGGGACAGGGCGTCCCGAAAATTTGACAATTTTTATTGTTCGTGTCGTTGGTCATTTTAGTGCTTTATATATATATATATATATATATATATATTTCGGATTTCCGAAATATTGGCATGAGCATCACTTAACTGATGAAACGTCGTCGATATCATTTTACATGTATAAATATATTTTAGAAGAGTTTGGATTTTATTAATTTTTTAGAAATCCAACAAAAAATAAAAGACCACTATTTAAAGATGACGTCTTAAAAAAATTACATTCCAGCATTTAACCTTTTAAGCGTTCCATCTAACCAAAATGAGTTCGATCTACCCTGCCTTTATTGATTTCGAAACAAACATCCCCCGCATAAAATTCTTACAAACGTAGTTACGTGATAGGGTCCAGCAAGTGCTCTGATAGTGTAAATTAAATTTTAATAAATCAGATTTTCAAAAACTCCAAAAAACTTGGAAAATTCCTCATCATTTTTTTTCAGTTAGTACATGTAACTTACATCAAAACATACAATTCGTCTACACTTTATACACTATTCTTCGCAATAAATAAAGATCTATATAGAGTTTTCGATATAGCCAGTTGCTACTTTAATAAAAAATGGATATAAAATTGTCCTATCTTGTAATTAGTCATCAACAAAATTTCTTTGTTTTAATAACCATTCTCTGTAACCACTTAAACTTCGTTGCCTCGCATGGTCACCGATTTTGATGAAACTTTACCCATGCTTACAACTTGACACCAGAAACAAATATCAAACAAAATTTCGTTGCTAAGGGTCTCGATTGCTATGGCAACAGCCGGAAAAGTTTGAAAAATCGAGATTTTCAGCCACTTTAAATCTTGACTGTGGCTTAATAAAAACTAGAAAAGGCAAACAAACCATTCTCACAAAAACATGACACCTTGATGTTACTTATACTGTAAAGAAACTGTTTAGAATATATCTCTAAGTAAGTGGTAACCAAGGGTACATTTGGAATACATTTAAAATGCTGAAATATGCTGAAAAACACTCCGTATTCACTAATGGTAGGTGTTACATGCTCAAACTCAATCAACGACTTAAGAAAAACAATGAAAATGTTTGACCTTAAGTATATAAGTATAAGCAATATTATTCTATAAATAACTTTTATGGTTGCCATGGTAACACAGAGTAACCATGCAAAACCAGTAACTAAGATTGGGTTAATGCTACTTTCTTGAGGAAAAACATGAAAATTCAAGACTGGCAAATATGCATCCTTAGGGCCTTGCAACACCAAAACCATAAGAAATATTGGGTATAATTGCTACTTTGCAGTGTTACCATGGAAACAAAGTACCAGTGCTTAAAAGTGAATTATTATTCGCTGCATTAAGAATTAAACTGCCATATAATCAAGAAACAAATTAAAGGACTCAGCTTGAATAGTACTTCTCTGTTAGAACTGAAGTTGAATATCATATATTGATAAAACTTGACGAAGAAAACAACACTGTTGCTATGGTTACCAAGAAGGGAAAAATGTTCGATTTTGTGAACTTTATATCAATATTAAACCCTGTGTGCCAGCTTCTTGCATCCAGTTGGAGATTGGATGATAGTCCAAATTAAAAGTCAGGTTAGCTGTTAATAAATATCAATCATAAAAGTTTTTGGAATCTACATTTGAGGGTACGTATCCAGGGTAATAAAATATTTTTCAGATTTTTAAGCATATTTTTTCTGCTTATTTCCATAGCAACGCTCTATTTAAAGAATCCGATCTGAATTTTTTTAAATGGGAAAATAAGGACCACACCAACATCTTTAAAAATTGATCATTAGTTATGAGGAAATGTGCTTTCTTAAAAGATAGGATCAGATTTAAACATACAGAGTGTAAATTTGAAGGCTCTCTGTTGTATAAAAACCTTGGCAACCATTGCCAATCAAACTGAAATATCATAATTTGTTCTTGGTATATGTTTCAAGGCTCTTTTCTCTGTTATTTGATCACATTTCATCCTATAATTGCTTTTTATATTTACGTGTACGACTTTATAAAATTCAATGAATATTTTTTTTACTTTTTAATAATTTGTTACCATAGTAACGTACGTAATAGTTGATTTACCAAAAATGTTTATCATGCATTTGAGGCAATAGGCCTTCAACTTTTGGAAACAGTCATTGCCAATTGTTTGCTTTGCCGCAAATGTTAATTATGGGACTCTAAACATGGTAAAAAATGTCATTTTGCAAAATTTTAGACATGTTGCCATGGTAACTATAACACATAGCAACCAATTTTTGCCTGATTTTAGTTAAGGGTATCAAAGACTTTTATCATAGAGAGTTTGGAGAAATTCTGAGACTATGCGTGCCACAGCTCCTATATAAAATTTCAAGTCATTACAGAGAATGGCTCTTAAATAACTCTGATTCTACACACAAGTACTCTGAATGCTAGAGCTCCTCAACATTTATGAAGTCTTCGAAGACCACTGGTGCAAGGTGATCGTAACAAATTAGATGTAGTTCTATAAATGAATACTGAAAAATGAAGTTGAATTTTACAAACTGCTCGTACTTTAAGACAGATACCATAGTTCAAGCTACGGGTGGAGTGGAGTAGGCATTTTTATAAAAGGGCTTTCTCTGTGCTGAATGTACTTTTGCAAGAAACACCTACTTTAACAGTTAACGCTTTACTTTGACTTTTCAGCATTTATCGTGTTCAGAGGTGCATAATTAATTGATCATACATAAGAAATCTACATTTAGGTATGGTGTTACGAGTACCATCATTAAAACCGGGAGTTGGGGAGGGTGGTTGTTATTCTCTTCAAGGACTACATGTGTTTTAAAATAACCCGTTATTTTTGTTGAATAAATGTTGAGGTAAACATTTACGAGGGTTGTCCCAAAGAGTCGTGGACAGGGAAAACAGGTTAGTTTCTTTGTGCTTAATTAAATTTCTTTCCTTGTCATAGCAAAATGTAACATTTTATGATCATGCATTTCAAGTTTCATGATGATGTCACATCTAATAAGAAAATTATTTCAAAATAAAGAGAGGATGTTAGTGTGCACCGGCGCACGAAAGCAAGCGTAAATTACGTTTCCTATAACGTCATGATTTCTTTGTCTGCTTCACTCGCGTCTATTAACATTCAATATATTTTTTTTAAGCGATCGACTACTTCTGAATAAGCGACTTATTTCAATTCCCTACTGTCCGTTTGTTTTTTTATTTGCTTGGTTAAGCAGGTTCAAATTTCAGTCGAAATTTAGTCAAAAGATTGCCTTGCATTGTAGACAGCAGAGAATACACATTGTTTGACGTCGTTCGCGGTCTGGATTGTTCCCAATTGTCTTCGTTTAAGAAATAGTACTCTACTTAGTCTTACATGCCGTAACTATTTTGGTATGAAAGAAAAAATCTCTTTGAATACCGTGCTATTTAAAAATAATTTCTTTATTAAAATCTGGTGTGTAATGTCACTTCTGTACTCTTTTTTCCCATCTCTGATGTATATAAACCAAATCCAACACTATTTAATATATCACCGTGCGCCGGTTACCCGTTTGACGACGTCATTTTCATCAAACTCAATTCCAACGATACTATGAATAATCACGACACCAATCGTATGTTTCTTATGCTATTTATATGAAATTTTGACATATTATTAAGATTTTGATTCTGGTTTCCACTCATTTAAATTTGAGTTCAATGTATTACATGGCACTAAAGAAATAAAAGCAAATGTAATAGTTATATGCGTAAATTATTCCGAAATTTGTCCGTGCGCCGACAGGCCCTATCGGCCTTCATATAAATCGTCCTAATATTATTAATATGAAAGATATATATTTCAAAATTCACAAGTTTAAAAAACATTGAATATATTATTTCTATGCAAAATTTGGTTAGTATTAGTTTCCTGTTTAAAAAATTATAAACATTGTCTACGACTTTTTGGGACAACCCTCGTATATTATATCGTAAAAAATTAAAGCTTCCGTACATTGTCTTGAACAGTGTAAAAGTAAGCCGTCGATTGTAAAAGTCAGTGTTCCTCGCAAAAGTTCAATAGGAAAAAATTACTCTCTTTTGATACTCTGAGGTGCTGGAAGTATTCTATACAAGTGAATGGTAGAATGAATTTGAAAAAAGCTATATTACAATGTACAATGTACATATATATCCGCCTTTTAGGGTGGTTACGCGAATGAACATATTCATTAAGATTTTGAACCATTCGTTATTTATTTCAAACTTATGACCAGACATTTTCTCCTTTTTTTGAGTGAACCTTTTGTTTTAACTAATTAATTTATTATTTTGAGTACCATTTCTATAAACTGAAATAATATGATAGCAAATTGCAAATTTTACAGTTCTTTTAAATCTAGCACGACCAAAAAATAAAAAAAAACATTTCTTAAAAAAGTGAATTTACCACAATGAGTAAGACTCATCTATGTTAAGTTTTGTTTTTTTATTTGAAGTACATTTTTTTAAAGTAATAACTGGACTCAGTGATGGACCTGGAGTTTGCGGGAGTGTAAGGTAATTGCATATATAACAAAAAATGTTATAAATGTTATGTCAAGTGATTATTTTATTGAATTTGAATAACAATTCATGTCTTTCTATGTTCATATATAGTGGTATTCTGAGATGTTGCACAAACTATCAACAACACAGTTATGACTGCAAACGTAAGTTTACTTTTTGGAAGTAAATTAAAAGAAAAAATAAAGTAATTTTATGCAACCTGATACAATTACAAGTATATTTAATAAACCGAAAATTAAAGTGTAGTTGGCATTTTGAAAAGGAGTGAAGTTTTTTGTGCAAAGTCAGCACTTCCTGTGACAATGGATCTCAAAATACACAGTCCACTCAACCGGTCTCCAGGTCCGTCAGTGGGATTCGAACCAACAACAGAAATGATCCACTCCTTTCTTTGCAACTCTAGAACAAAAGTTCCAATCACTGAGCCACAGAGGCAACTTAAAAGAAAAAGATGAAGTGCATAACGGACATTAATCAATCTAAAGTAAATTCATTAATAAAAAATGCATTGTGAATGGGGAAACACAGACGGACGCCTAAAACACCTAACTTGGGATTAGGTATCTAAATGGAATAAGCGTCTCATCCTGCTTTTGTATTTATATTTAAAAAATAAAATGCTTTCTTTGGTTGTTACTACGGGAATTGATGTCACAGCTGTTGCAGAAAAAATACATACCCCGGTAAACCGCTTAATCAAATATTGTATTTAAGATGAATATGTCTTTGTATGCATAAGTGATGGAACAACCATTGTTCAAGAAATCTACGCACGTGGCTTGCTTAGTGTTGTTCATGGACTGATTAATGGCAATGGTCTTCATAAGAAATAAAGGAAAACTATTCAGTGGATGTAAATATTAGATTATCATTGTCAAATAAAAGGTGATGATATAATATAAAAAAAAAATGGCATAAAATATGTCACTGCCAATTCTATCAAATCGTGTTTGCTTAGCGTTAATGTGGACTGACTATCTGATTAGTTATTATATTTATCGAATACCACAGGTATTGTAATGAATTATTTGATCGTTTAATTTTTATTCTGGAGAAATGGGCGTGTCATCATCTATTGTTGTATTGAATACAAGAAAAACAACTTAGATTACTTTTGTTGATAAACATTTATAAAGTAGTTTTAATCTCTAACTCCTGGTACCCAGACAAAATTAAGCATTCTGTAACCTATAAAATATAACGCTCAATTCTTTTCAACATTATGGTATTATATGTGCCCGCCAATAATGTTCAATCAAAAATATTTATATTCAGTGTAATTTTCTTAATGAGATCTATTAAAACTCTACGACATTTGAATCTCTATAATACACGCGAAACCTTGTCACCGCTCACCACAGTACTTATATGTAAGAACTATATGCATTTTTAGTATCTAGGAACCCCAAAATGTATATTGTTTTGTTAATTTGCGTTATTCAACTTTAAAACATCACATACGGCTTCTGAAGGAGCACACCAGTTCTAAAAGGCGCTAAATTCATGATAAATAATTATGAAAGACAAAAATAAGAAAATGTTATCATAAGCATTGAATTCCAATTTTTGGATGCTGTCGGTCCTATAACACACCTAGCCGAGCCGACAAATTATAAAACTACGCTAACGCGCGTGGCTAGGTGCCGGTGTGCTATAGGACTGACGGCATCCAAAAAATAAGAATTCAACTCTTAATTATTGCCATACTAGTACCTCTGAACAAGCAAAAAGCAACATTCTAGTACTCTCGCTCAAGACGTCCGCTTTACTGTCTTTACGTTAGGAGAGTGATAAAAATATCGACTGATACCCCTCTTTATAAAGGATGGTTGTAGTTGATATTGTAAATATACTCTTCAAAAAAGAAACGCATAATTGGAACAATGCCTTGAAAAAATGTATGGTAGTTTTGCCATACCTTTTTTTTAGATGGATATGATGCATTCGCGTGAGATGCGTTAGTTTTAAATGCAATTGTTAACTTTACAGTTATTCTACATGTCTCAAAGACAAAAAGGCTTGATTTTGCAAAATTCCCCCCAATTTTTTTTTTTATCTCAATTTTCATTTGTTGGTTTCTGCTGCGAACCATTCTGGTACAAAGGGGCTATCAAAAGCGGGGGTTCTCGATGTTTTAAATCTGGTTTTATCTTAAAATTGACGCATTTTAAAAATGTTAAGTCTGAATGTTGAATAGCACAAAAAGGAAAATGGGCAACTGGAAGCAGGGGTACCACAGTCTACAATTGCAAGAGGTTTTAATGTTCCACACAGTGCTATATCTAACCTATAAAGCATAAACCATTAACATCGAACACCCAATTTTCGCGAAAAAATACTGTAGAGTGCGTGTGACATCAGCAGCAGGGCACCGCTTTAGAGGATTACGTATGAATGTAACACAATGACGTCATCTAAGCATTGGCTATCCCTGGACTGCACAGATCATCTAACAAGACCGTTTCCAGTTGAATTATAGAATTATTGCAAGAGCATTATTCATGCCATTGTTCCAACCCCACAACATCCCAAAAATCGACTTCAAAGATAATAGATCAATAGAGTATGACCACAGCACCATCGCTGAACATTTTGGTTAAGCTACTAGTCCAGAATGTTTATTGGAAAGCCTCTTTTAAGTTTAGAAGTGCTAATACTTTGTAATGAACGTTCGACAGATAACTGCCGTCAGGACGTTAAAAAAGTTGTTGTTGGTAGTGTAATGATATGGAAAATAGTATTATATGAAAGTAAGATTGATTTGGTTCGAATTCAAAGGATTTTGATGGAAAAAGGTACTCTAATCATTTTCTACCTATACATGCCTATTCAGTTTTGCAGCATCCTAGAGTCTTATTACAATCTCACAATACACAGCTACATACGCCTCGTTTGCCACTCCCATTCTTGGCAACCGGTTCGTGCCACACTCATCTAAATCGCTAGATTTAAACCAAATTAAGCAGCATTGGACAAAATCTATTGATCTTTAATGACCTGAAACTGACAATTATTTTAAAATCCATGAGTAATTATGACATTTAGATAGTATTCCTGTTGTTAACCACATTTCTGTTTTATCAATACATCATTTTACTAAATAATCTTTATGTTCAATGTGTCACTATAATTCTACTATGCGTTTCTTTTTTTGAAGAGCATATAACGAAAATACTATACATCATAAATGATCATTCTGGAAATATAACGTCAATAATATGGTAGGTTTCTAAGTTTTACGATCACAGGCCTCACAATTACCCATTTCTATGTTATTTTCCTTTAGGAAATAGCGTCCAAAGACGTCGAACACTTCAGTTTTTGAATATATTGTGTAATAACTTAATTCTGGTTGTAACGCTGTATTTGATTGGATAAAAAAAATTTACTTTATATCGTATAAAATGGTCTGCCTACGTCACAATGACTTGCGTCAAAAACGTATCAATCCGCCTGACGTTACATTCAAATTTTGTACAAATTGAAGTCATTTTGTAAGAACAATCATCTTTTTTTCTTACATTAAATAAATGAAAATTAAATTATAGGCAATGAATTTAATAGCTACCCATTTTGTACGGTATAAACTGGGTTGGAACAGTTTACGCTTTTTTTATAAACCGCTTCGCGGTTTATAAAGCGTAAACTGCCCTAACCCAGTTTATACCGTATAAAATGGGTAGCTATTAAATTCATTCCTTAAAAATGCTTTGAAAAGTCATGTTTAAAAAATCTTTGTGGATGATACATGTGCTTTATGTTTTCTGAAAGTAAATTCTTCTAAAAATTGAGGTCTTCTGCAACTTTTTAAGAGAATACGGTAAATGCACAAGTTAATGACGTAACAATCAATTAGATCATACAAAAAAAAAATTGTAGGATTTTACTACTGGAATTTCAATAATTAAGAAAGGATGCATTTTAATTTCTTACATCACTTCCATATCTTATAAAAATACAGGGTCAATTTGTATTGAAACCATACCTTGTTCTCTAAGAAAACATATTTCTTGTACATGTAATTTTACATGCACAACGAAATGTTATAATTATGCAATTATCAAAGCTGACACATTTTTAAGGTGTTTACACCCTTACAATTTTAATGGTTCAAAGTACAAAAACTGCATTTTTATTTGATATACATACTTGTACTTTAAATTTTCTAATTATTGCATAAAATGTATAGATCACCATATCATTCAAGATGGGAAGCTTAAGTAAACAGAAGTGTATGCGCCAACATAAAAAATCGCACATTTTTGGAAAACAGTATTATGAAAAATATGTAAAAACTGTTTAAAATGCATTATTCTGTTACTGAATGTTCCTAAATACTTACTTTCTACAATAACAATAAAGCAAATGCCCGAATGAAGAGCCCTTAGAAGGAATTATTGCCCTTGTCAACATTTTTTAACGATTAAATAATTCATTATATAAAGAAAATATGCATTTTAAATTTTTTTTTACATAATAATATTTATTATTACACCTATTGTAAACATTCTTCCAAAAGATATTGTTCTGTTAGGCACATGTATGAATTTAAACTAATTACAGTTTTTGCAAAAACCTATGACATCATAGGAGGGCGGAATAACCTTAATTGAATAAATATTTATGCCATCATTCTATTATCCAGGCGGTGGATTGTTTTCAGAAGTAAATTTCTTTACGATGCAAATATACATATATCATCCTATGATTTTGTCCACTTCCAACCTTTATTGTTTTAAATGAAGTCAGTAAATTGCCTATAATACGTGTCCTAGTAAAAGTATGGAGAGAAATACAAAGAAATACACGTAAAGCAACAAAGTATTTTATACGTAGTTGCTTCGAGATGTTTAACTGTATTTGACAAGTAGACGATTTTAATCAAATTGAAAAGACGTCTTACAAAAATTTCAGTCACAAATGTCACAATGAAGAACTATGGATGTAGAGTTGTACTATTTTCATGCCTAGACATGATAGCCAAAAGGGTCACATTCGTAATTCATTCCTTGCATTTAATGAATGTATTGCAAAGTAGTTGAAATACGAGTATAACTGTATATTAGATAGAGCATTATTATGGCAATCATTTTGAGAGTAAAACAGAAGTTATACTAGTCCTTTACCAGCAATAGTAATCCCAGGGTTCCCTTTAAAATTAAAAAAAAAATCATGTTAGTGTTTTGCAACCGTAGTTGTTTTTACCTATCAAGGTAGCCTCACAAAATCCTGTTTAACTTCTACAAAAGTTTGAAAAGTGTGGAAAAGTAAGTAAGACAGACTGGCATACAGAGAGAAAAATATACAAATTCCAACGTATTAGTGGAATTCATAGCTAAATAATTTGAAAGAAAATAATTTCAACTTGCTATAGCTATTTGCTATAAATATTTCCGCCTTTCAGATTTTCCGTCGTCTATTCTCGCATATCCATATAATTTGTTAAAGATACACAAGTTTGACGTAATACGTCTTTATTAAGGTAGGATTCTTCTCTGGTTTCTGACTGGATGAAACATTCAAAGTATATTTGCTTATATGTCTTATATATTGAGGTGTAAGGAATGTAAAAGACCATATTTTTCTTTCCTCATCACAATTGTACAACTTTAACTAGAAATGGTAAACTGCGTTTGAAAACTAGCAGGGACTATATTTTTGGCGGAATGGCGGCGTATGAAAATATCTTCTTTTCTGCCTCTCAAAATTATAATAGAACAATGAATTTAGTTATAATTTTTACACAATCGAAGTCTTGGACAAATTTTCAAATGTAAGTCAGATTAATGATGAGGGACTAAACTTTCAAAATATATCAAATAAATATGATTTTTCAAACAAACTAGAACTTTATTAGCTTTTAAACGCTTCCTATCAAAGTTCAGATTTGAGCCAAAAATCCATAAAAGGTATTTTTTCTCTCTTTATAAACGGTCAAAACTTTTTGTTTTTGTATTATTTTGTACTTTTATAAAACTACTTTATTCTATGTAAAAATAAGAAAAAGTTAAATATAGGAAGCATATGAAAATAACTGATATATCCTAAAAAATTAAGAAAAACAGAGAAAATTCGGATTAGCCAATATCCAGTTAAGTTAAATTATTTATGTGAATTAGGTAATTTCATGCTATAGACCCGATATAGTAATATGTTTTTATGCAAAGAGAAAAATTATTAAACTTTTCAAATAGAAGTAGGTATCACATGATTGGCAACAGTTATTTTTTATTTTTAATGTCAAGGGAAAAGATAATGACCTTGACCTGACCTTGCCTCTAATATAAAACGGTCAAATTTAATTTCATTAATACTATCAATTACTGGTATTGTCATCTTGATTCTGTGAAAATTTCATTAATATTTAAATATTAGAAATATGAGAAGAATCCTACCTTAAGTGTCTAAATATTGAAAATACATGCATAATGTATAATTCAAGTTGCGCGATTTTTTTTTTTATTAGAGTGTTAACTTATTGAATTCCTGCATGAAACATTATGCATGCCACAAATATGTTAATGTATGCGATTCAGAAATAAAGTTGAAGGATTTAGCAAGTCGTTCAAAATACCTTAAATATACACCTTTGGTGTTACAGCTTGTGAAGTAGGTACATATGGCGTCAACTGTACAGGAGGATACTGTCCAAATGGATACTATGGATTTGGCTGTTCACAAAAGTGTCATTGTACCAATGACCAGTACTGTGACAGGAAGACAGGATGTAGATACAATTCTACTTCTACAAACGGTAAGATTTTCCAAAATATTGTAAAATAGGTACCACTGGCCAGTACTTTGACAGGAAGACAGGATATAGTAACAAAACGTACAATCCCAATGTTATAAATGGTAAGAATTTCAATAAAAATAGTAAAATAAGTACCAGTGACAAGTATTTTGACAGAGAGACAGGTTGTGCCCTATATGTAAATATTACCGATGGGTACAGATGGCAATTTAAGAAAAACTTTTATTTCTAGCTTTTAATGAATATAACTAGAGGTATTATGAGCAATGAACTCACTAATACCCCGCCTAACCAATATGGTTATGATAGCTAAGTCCATGTTTAGCACTAGGAGACCCGAAATAAATGTTAGATCAAAAAGTAAAATAGGAGGTTTACAATGGCACAATGTAATAAAAAATCTGTAAATGTATCATTAAATTTTATTCAGTGCAACAGGATGAATTATGGATAAGAGATGGGTACCCTTTAATATCATAGAAAGAATGGCCGTGCCCTTGTCTGATAAACCCAAAATATTTCTCCGATCAAAAATTGAAATAGGAGGTGTATTATGACCTTATATAACAACGATTCTTTGAAAGTCTCATTAAATTTCATTCCGTAGTAAAAGAGGAATTGCAGATAAATGATGGGTACCGCAAAGCGTAACAAATGGATGTACAGACAGACGGACGGACAGACACCCCGATTACTATACATTATAACCTTTGCATTTCAAGCTGGAGTTTAAAAAGTATGCAAAATCTTGGTGTTCACACTTAAAGCAATGTTTATTACATGTACATTTTATTACAAACATGTTGTAACAATAGTGACATATTCATTTTGGCGTGGTCCTTGGATATTCATTTCAGTGACATTTTGCAACCGAAAGATCTTTTTTGGAAGTGGGTGGGGCAACTTATTGACTTGATATTACTATCTGGTACTGTTTAAAACTGAGGGCTTGTTCTTTTAACAAGTAACGCTTACTCCCCCTGGACACCTGTGATCCCACCTTAAGAGTTTCTATGGGCCCGTGTTTTATACTCTGTACTCAATTCGCAACGTTGTTTTTTAAGAAAGAATTTGTTAATTGAATCAAACTATGAATTCCTATAAAAAATACAAATTTATCTTAACTTTTGGGGTGGGGTGAGAAGGTCATGTGGTTGTATTGTTTAGCTTCTTATCTTTTCTGCATATTTATTAATTCAATTTTTCTTTTCGGATAAAACTGAAACAGGCAGAACGGTTCCAATTGGTGAAACTGTGTTATACGTGGTCCTAGGGGTCTTCCTAACTGCTGGAATTTTTTCGACCATTATCATCATCCGTAAGAGGTACATTTTCCTCTATCCTTCTCCTACTCCTTCTTATCTTCCTATAAAATTAAAGTCTCGGTAGAACAAGCACACGATTTATGGAGAATGTTTGTGAAATTAAACTTACCTGAATTACATATTCCGGTATTTGATTATCAAATATTATATTTGTTCCTGACAAATAAGACCAAAATAAAAATAACACATAAGGCATAATGCGTACAGTGAGCTCGAATTTAGATATAGTCAATTATTTACAAAGCTCAAAAGTAGAAAGTCGTCATATCGATAAATGCACCGGATGTCATCATTCTTTGCCAAAAAGAGAAATTCAAATACATGTATTTTCATTTTTTAAAATTCAGAATGCAATCTCAAAGAGAGTCGAGGTACATTGGATCTATGTTCTTACCACAGTTTTATGCGAATCCTGTTCGTGATAGAGGAGGAGATTCAAATGCAGACTATGAAGCTGTTGATACTCGGTCGAAAATCAAAGGAACCGGAAAAAGTCCTGTATGCAACGATCAAGAAAATGAATATGTGGAAATAACTTAAAAGATATATTAATTTACACATTTTGTTTACTCTTTTGTTTTAGATATTTAAATTTTGACAATATAGAAAACCATAACATACTCACAAACTTGCAATGAATGCTGTAAAGCAAGACAGCTTATAAATCAAACTTTTTGACAGACATTATTATCAGTCTGGTAAAAAAAGTATTTTCATTTTAATACACATATAAACATTAATATAAATGCCTACTTACATTACAGGCGTTGGAAACAGGGGGGGGGGGCTGGGGTTTTTTTTGCATTAAAGGGGCTGGGGTGTGTGGGTGTGTGGCCATTTTCTGACTATTTTGACCTCCTTTAAAAGAAGAGCTCCATAGAAAGATATACAAAAATGATCAAATTTTAAAACTAAATGTATGAAATTTTTCGTTGCCATATGATAGTTGACGGCTTAAGTTATCAAATGAAAAAAAATTATAAGTTAGACCTGGTGGTTAACTTGTTGACCCCTAGCCTCCTTAATGCCATTACCACTTCGAAACTTCCCACAATGCAGAAAAGATAAACAGAGATCACCTAAATTTCCAAGTTCATCCACAGTTCTTAATATTTATTCTGTTTTGTTATTAGTAAGAATTGTGTCATGTGACCAGTCAGAATGTTTTGAATATTTTACTTTCATGTAAACTGGTTGAATCTGATTCGTCGAGAAAAAAAATGTTAAAAAACACTATTAACCACTGAATAATGAAGCCATACCCACCAACGTAGCAACAGTCAACATTGCTTGAGGACGGGTGATATTCCAAAAGCTTTTTACTGCGCAGAATTTATGTGCGCAAAGTTCACTGTTATATGTATTTGTATACATTCAGTATACTAGTAATATAATAAATTTTGAATATAGTTGAGTGTTACATTGAAAATATTTTTACTCAACTACGTGCAGTAGTTATATACTAATTAATCTGTCTTTTACTATATATTTTATTTTTCAGCCCACCCATTTCATTGATATATAAATTTATGCAATAAATAAAATGTAGATCTAATCATTTGTTAGTTTATTGAATACCATGTTCACTCATTAGTTTTTTTTTAATACTTGGGATTTTAACGAATAATTAAGGCTCGACTATCGTTCGATCACATCCACTATAGACTTTTTTCAGTTTTTGCTACCTTCTTGATATCTCTCAGTTGATTCGATAAACAAGAGCATGCTTTACATATAAACAATTTCAAAGGCGAGGTTATTTATTGACAAATACGTTTATAAAAAAAGAGTATCAACAATCTAGTTCAAATTCATCATTTCGTAAGATGTATGGTCACCTTGTCAGCAAAAACAATGTATCATAATGTTAAATACCGACGTTAACGGACATTTTTCATACTGCTTCAAGGTAGTCTGATCCTCGGGTTTATAAAATTAGCAGTTAAGTAATCAAAACTACTCCTAAAAGCACCTCTGAATCTACAAAGATATGTAAATTTAACCACAGTATTTCTTAAAATTCAAAAATTAAATTTAATCATTTTATATAGGGAAAATAGTCAAATTTCCATTTATTTTGCAGTGAATTGGAATATCAGCAATGCATCTTCTAATTGCAAATTCATCAACAAATATATTTTAGGTTAAAAAACGATAGGTATCCAGGCATTCAAAGAAATTGTCATGATTTTTATACTAATTTGGTATTTTTTGTCTTCTGTTTCCGTCATGTATTCTATAATACAAAGTGTAAAAGGCTTTTGCTATCATTGCAAGACACCAGAAATCACTTCTAATTTCATATCATGCCAATAAGTATTGGCATCTAAGAGTAAATTCAAAAAATCTTAGTTCTCTAAAGCTGTATTGATTTTTTTTCCTTTTATAGGGTACAAATGTCAATTTTTATAAGAACATTTCTAAAACTTCCTAAGACCTTAAATCTTTTAAAGACGAATAAAATAAAAATTGTTGCTTGAAAAAAAAATCATTTCCAAGCTTCGCTTTGATGCATTTCAAAATTAAATATAAATTTTTGGAGTTATCCTTCCTGGCTGAGGATCGGATATCCTTAAATACTGAATAGCCGGTGGATTTTTCTGATCATGAGAAGAAGCACATGCCGGAAATGACCGGCCTGTAGAGGATGCTCACTCCTCCATGGCACCTGGTTTCACCTGCTCTGCTCCTGATTTGTATTGTTTGCATGGAATTCAGAGCCCAAATACAGTTTGTTATTTCCATATATTTCATTTGTTATTTCCATATATTTCATAACAGATTTTTTAAAACAGCATAACGATCAAATTTAAAGAAGATTAAACATAATTTTCTTTGCAAAGACCGGTAAATAGAATATTCAAACATTTAATTTGTTTTAAATATTATTATTAAATAATGTGACTCTAATCTTTAAAAAATGTTTCTATGGATTTATTTCAGCGTTCTTCTAATTTTTTTTTAAAGAAAGAGGGAACCATCATAACATACATGTGCGACTCGTCCGTTCGCTCTATATTAACAGCAGGTGAGATTGATGGATCTGGGATTTTGTGAAAAAAGATACAAAGATAGACTGGTAATTTTTTGTACACAACTCTTTAGCTATATGCATCACGGGAGGGGGGTTTAGATAGTTTAATTTCGTAAGACATAGGCGTGATATTTTATAACAGCTGTGGTTAAGGAAGCATTTAAACGGCAACAAAAAATGAAACACTTAAATATGCACCAAGATAACATGATCATGATTTTCTTTTTAAAGTCTTCCTGTTTGCATTTCAAGAGCATTTTACATTCTCCATTGCAGATTCTGATAAATTGTCCGGATTTAAAGCAAGTGAATAGCATTCTCTTAATATACCACCTGTGTCATAATTAACATTGTTCCTTTTATCATGAATATTTTCCTTATTGCCATGAATTTCAGCCATGACATAGTTCTTGCTGAGAACTGTGGTGTCGTACTCCTCCTGAGATGTACTATTGCGGCTGGATATCACTTCGTCAACATGATCGTAGATGTCTACCTCGTCCATTGCGTTCACTTTGAAATCTAAATTGAATCTTCTGTTGCTAAGCATGTTGTAATTATTTGAGCCCCTTGTCCACTGAGAGTAATTCTCCTGTGCTCTCACTGAATCTGCGTTTTCAGGCCGGGTTGCCCCCCGTCCTTCATAAAAGATTGATTTTAATTTACTTACTAAACAAAATTATAGAATTATCTTTATCTTGAAAAGGAAAATTCACAATTAATTTTTGTTTAAAGTATAATAAGTACTGGTATTTAATTTTTATAAAAATTGTAAACGCAATCAATGATTATGAATATTTTATATTTAATATTAATACTTATTTATATTTTTAGAAAATTAAAGAATAATATTATTATTGTTAATGTTATTACCGACATATCTGTTTTATTTATATCATAATTTTAAATCATTTTAAGTTCTCATACATGTACTTACTTGTCAAATACTGGCGTTTGAACTTTAATCTATAAAGCAAGATTTATCAGTATTAATAGAAAGATCTCGGTTTCCAACTTTTCAAGAATAAAAATTATCATAACACAAAGATGAATTAATGTTTTAAAGAATTGTCATTTGATTGACCTGGAATTAGCAACACCTCGATAGACATGAAATGATGCATAAAGCTAGAGGATTCATTCGCTTATTTATTTATTTATTTTTTGGAAACGTGTCATTCATCAGGTAACCTCTTTATAAAATTAAGTTTTGCCTCCGTAGACGCAAAGGAAAATTAATTCAAATTTAGATAATTTTATAAAATATCCAATACACACAATAGCATTAAAATAACTTACTTTTTATCATAAAGGAAGACAATGGCGACTAGTATAGAAATTACACAGAGAACTGCCGCCGCTATTGTCACAGTAAGGACAATACTATTATTTGATTTGTTCTCCAATACTGTGCCCTCTAGGTCTGATTAAAAATTAAAATATAATACTATAATCTTAAGTTTAAAGAAACTTCTTACAAAAAAGCATTAAATATCATTCTCTCTATGTACTTTTCCACATCAAATTTTCAACAAAAACTCTAAAGAATTCTTTTTAATACATCAAACACTGGTATGTCTCAATTATTTTAGTTGCCTTCCATATTCATATTTGAATTCAAAACTGACCATCATCAACAACTACATGCGACCGATATAAATCGTTTAATTGACAGTTCTTAGTTTCTATAAAGAAATAAATTCACAAACTCCTCTAAAACGTCAGGAGAAATAACAATCGGCATTGCGGTGTTTAAAGCTGACATGAACTCTTAAAAAGGCATCAGTTTTCATCTTTGTACGACTTACTACATTCCTGTACGCCCTTGTCCGGCATATTTCTTCGATTCCGCCATATTTAATCGTAGAATTTTGGCCACCTGTACCTGCTATATATAGCCCTGTAGAATTGTTTCACTTGAGTGATTTCCTAGTCTGGCAGTCGACATGTACACATCTCCAATAGCATTCTTTTTAGAGGTCCTTATACTGACCAATACATGTTTGAAAGGTAAAAATTCAACAAAAATAGAACTATACCGAGAATTAAAATATTTTTGAATGCATTTGCTGCAATATAAAAAGTACACTAATACGGAATACATTTATGTACAGCAAAAATCCATGCTGGTCGAGAAAACGCATCAAATGCAGTGATAAAACATTTACCTGAATACTGCTATCGTTACAGGGATGTGCACATGTCGAAAGAATAATCCTATTTTACTTTTATTGAAAAATACATCTCAGAAGTCATGTAATCCATTGCTAACTCAATAGTAAAAGATGCTTGGACACACGTGGCCCATGCCGATCATTTTATTTGGTCAGGGAAAATATCAAAGGTTGCATGAAAGCTCAGTGGGGTTGATTGAATTTTTTTTTTCAAAAATAAACATTACTCTTGTTTGTAAATGTAGTACATAAAATTTATGATTACATGGTTTAACTTCATTGAATTTATAATAAAGCATGCATTATTACGAATCATTCACCTTTTGGAGATATTTTCCTGTGATAGGAGGGGGGGGGTTAAAACATGCATATTAACACTCTCATAAAAATAATTTAGGAAAAACGTCAGAAACAGATTCATTATTATCAAATAAATAATATTTTTATTGTTTGATTTAAAGTTATTTATAATTTTATGCACAATGAAAGGAATAAAGTGAGCAAGTTCACATACCCCACGCTCCCCCAAAAGTCGAAGTGCTGAAATTCCCAGAAAAAAAATAAAGGAATAGTAATTTCCATGTAATATGCTCATCTAAACACATCGTGTCCTAAATATCTGCAAAGTTTGACGAAATTGTGTGCAGCCGTTTATGAGGAATTTGCTGACAAACTGCTCATCTCTATACTGTATACAGGGTTATTTGCGCCCCGTGTTATTTTCGTCCTTTTGAACTTGTGAACAATTTTGTCCCGTTTTAAATTCGCCCAATCATATTTGTGTTAAAGAAATTATGAGGTTTAATTTGAATTCACCCTTTTAAAATTCGCCCAATCAAGAAGAGGACGAAAGGGGCGAAAATAAAACGGGGACGAAAATTTCCCTGTAAACAGTATTCAAGATATGGCCAAAATTTAAATGTAAAAATGCGGAAATTCTTAAGAAATAAAGAATTCGGAATTTTCTGGTGATGTGCTAATCTACATACACATTGTCTCCTATAAATATCTGCAAAGTTCGACAAAACTCTGTGCAGTGGTTTATGAGAAGTTGCGCTGACCAAAAAAAAGGGGAAAAAAAGACTGACTGACGGATCAAAAAAATTATACCTCACGCAACTTATTGCGAGGGGTATAATAAACGAGTTTGATTATGTGGTGCAATGATAATGAAAATAGAATCTAATGTGAATTAAATTTCTAGACATTAATAATTAATGATTATTAGAAAACGTATGTACAGTGCAGGGAAATAATTTTGTTACAGCATCAATGCTGATTTTGGTGCTTCCTATGCTTGCTGATTTTGATGCTTCCTTTGCTTGCTGATTTTGATGCTAGTTATCCTTATCCTGATCCTGGTTTGATCCTTATCCTGATGCTGGTTTGAAACTAGGTCAATGCTAGTAATGCTAC
>PRKT01000006.1:4676504-4712188 GCA_003671525.1 Saccostrea glomerata | reverse complement strand
GTTTATAAAACGTAATAAATTTCATATCTATCAAAGCGTAAACACCAAAATTTGAGGAATTGTAATTAATAAAACAGTATAAAGAAATTTTATTTCCATTCAAATACAGGGTAGTAATTACTTTTACGTAGAATTCTAAATATAATATACCAAATTTTAATTGCAACTTTTGGTATTGCACCGCCATCCTACACCAGACAATGAAATGTATCTTTTAAATTGGAATAATTTGTGGTTACTCCAAATTTCTCCATAAATTTATTGGATAGTGTTGGGTTAATTTATATTCGAAGTTTCATTAATGTATGACATAAGGTTCCTACAAAACAACAATTTTGGGACAACCCTCGTATGTCCCATATTTTCAATATTTGGATTGTTTACTGATTATAGACGACAAGGACCATCTAACAACTCACTTTTAAAATAAACGAGATGACTTCAACTTTTCCACCATCAACTTTTGTTATTTATATAGTTATATTCCACCATCACTCGTATATGTCTTACAGGTTATTCGCTTCTCAAAAATATGTACTGAGTACGATAAACTACTGAAGCCGAGGCATGCTACTCAGTACTCACACACTAGTTGTTATAGTACGGATTTCATATTCAGTAGTCAGTAGCATTGGGTCGTATTTTCACTGCATTGTTACATACCAATTGGTTGGTATTTTTTATGTGCCAGATGTACAAGGGATGTTTACGCATCATAGGCACCTGATTCTAATTCTAGAATTGCCAGAGATACGTGTGAAAGTCCCGTTTACAGAACTGTAATGTTTGTAGATTATAAGAGATCGATCAATGCTCGTTATCTTCACTTCCAAAGAAAAAGAAAAAAGTATTTAAGAATTAATTTTGAGATCGGTATACAGACACGATTGTGTAATTTTCAATTTCAAAATTATTTGGTAAACATGAATTGTGTTTTTTCTTATCACAGAACAATTTAAATTATCACATTAAAACTCTGCTTAACACAAATCTTTATTTTAGAGGACAACAGAATGAAATTTAGGGAGATTACGAAAAGTATTCAAAGTCCATTTAACAATACAAATTGAAGCACAGCCAATACGGACCTCCGAAACATCGGAGCTGAGATCAGGTGCCATGGAGGAGTGAGCATCCACTGCCAATCAGTCATACTCGCCATATGCTTCTTATCAGATCGGGAAATTAAAAAAAAAAAATCCGGCGACAATATTTAGGGCCTAACAATTACCATGAAAAACGTCAGTCAGCGTTTGACTTACTGGTACATGTAGATTGTATTTGCTGACAAAGTCATTGTATCGACCATAGAACTTACGAAATGATGACTTTAAACGAGACTGCTGATATTCGTGTTACCTTACGTTGTTTGTCAATACCTTAACTTGTTTTAAAAAATGTTGATGTATTGTTGCATGCTGTTGTGTATCGAATGAACTGAGAGAAATAAACCCCGAATGCAGGTGATAAAGGCGTATTGCTCCATAAGTATGGGAAGTTGACGATTGAAAAAGTAAAGTCATTACTTTCATAAACCAAATTCATCACCATTCTGAAATAAGAGAATTTAACTAAATGATGTATAATATTATGTTTTTATTTTCAAAAAACAGCAAATATTATTATCTTATTGCATAGGGTTTTGAATGAACTTAAAACTAAATCGATGTCATTGTTTTCAGAACTGATCAAATTGTGCAAATTTTTCGAATATTTATGTCGAGTATTAAAAACAAACTTTATTTGACTATTTCAAGTAGACTATTTAAAGTTTCAAAGGGGCAGAGTAACGTTTGGAGCAAATGTGATGAAGACCTATAATTGTTTGTTTTACACAAGGTAGTCATGAATAAAAAGAGACATCGCTTACATTCTTACAAAGTTAACAGGAAATATTCCCTACACTTTCGACATTATCATTGCATCCATAAAGAAAGACTGCGACTAGTTTTCAAATCCAACATTCTTCTCGTTATCTAGGAAAAAAGGTGATGACTGTTTGTATGATTTTTTTTTCCTTGAAAAAAGAATGACAGGGTAAAATAAATTGCTTGTAAAGAAGCTGCTGGCACCCATTGGTAATTTTAAATTCATGTCCTAATAATATTTCATTTAGTAAATATTTGGTTTCATCTATATTAATAAGTCCACAAAGATTACATTCTTTTCCTTGACACCATAAGAAGATGATTGTTGTTCAGCGTCCCTGAACTTTTTGGGGACGCCATAACTTGCCGGTGGAGAGCTACTAATTTTGTCCTATACTTAGGCACTAAGGGCCATAGAGCAGTTAGGGATCTTTTTCACGCCAGCACCTACTGCGACACGGGACCTCGGGTTATACGGTCTCATCAAAAGGACCGGACTCCACGTCCCACAGTGGGATTCGAACGCACGACGTAACTGAGGATCAACTCCCTACTTTGCGGCTCTAGAGCTCTAACAAATGTACCACGCGGGCGACTAGTATTGGAAGATTTTCAGTTCAGATTTTTCCAAGATTTGCTTCAAAATCTCTATCCAATGAGATAATTATCAAAATGTGACATGTTTAACATCTTTCCGCAAAACATTGTGAAATAGAAGACTTTGGATCAGAAAAGGAACCCTCAAATATATTTTAATCAAAACTTTACATACGTTCTTTCAATTGTTTGTATGAACTATTGGTTTCAAATCAAAAATGGGAATCTAAAGACTTTGCACTTATGACATATGTTTGATATCCCTTAGGATTATCCAAGGTGCACTAAATAGACACTTAAGGATAAAAAAGTATGTTTGGACCTACAGTACCAAGCAAACCCAACCTGATAATCAAGCAGTCCCAGAAAGCATGGGACTGCTTTTGGACCGCTCTGGGACTGTTGTAGGACTGTTGTAGGAACGATGTGTGACTGTTCTGTGACCGCTATGGGACTGTTGTGGGACTGCTCTAGAAAGCTGACCCAGCAGACCTTAATTGGAACTGCTTTCTGGGGCTGCTTTGTTCACTCATGCGTGAAGAAGGTTCTGAGTGACATGATAGCTCCGCCCCTTTGTGTATTCTGAATTTGCAGGCTCCCAATTGTATTGTTTACATTCAGCAGAGATGTGTTTAAACTTTGAATAAGAAAATGTGTATATATGTATAATTATTTTAATAAATAGAAATAGTCATAATTACTCTGTACTTTATGCCTTCAGGGGCTGTAAATTTGATCAAAATTAGTCTAGAATTAATTTGAAATTTTTCTCTTTTATAAAACTTTTTTTTTTATTTTATTTAAAGTAATATACGCTATAACGTGCGCCATTTTAACATACGGCTGGAAATTTATATATTTTGTTTACCAATAAAAGTTACGAAAATGCTGTAAATTACACCATTTAAATAAAATTCGTTATAAAGTTATCAAATTATAATTATTTATTATCCTGCAAGGAGAATAATATCTATTTTAAGTAAATCCACCACGTGACGCCGTCGCTACTTTTAGATTGATAAACAAACACGGCGTCAAGAAAACGAGGTAAGCCCTTTGAGATACAACTCACTTTTGACATGGATGGCGTGTTACTATTAATATAACTTATCTTTAAATGTAATCAGTATCAACCATCTATACTCTGTTATGACGCATATTAACCTTTTATTAATAATCGTTGTCAAAATGCAACGTGCCTCGTTGTCTATAATTTCCCTTGGACATACGTGTCTATATTTAGACCTACTGTTTACGCACTTCCTTTATCAATATTCATGAAAAGACTGAATTCTTGATTGCAGATATTGCTTTATTGTTCTCTTATTACATCGAGTTTTATAGTTAAATTTTGTGGAAATATTATTTTTTCATTACACTTTATGTGTTTCAAATCATTTAATCATTTTGTTTCACATACAAATCGGCATCCATATGGCGTATATTACTTTAAACTTTAATACGGGTTTTTGAAAAATGTAGATGGCCTTATTAAAAAATGCTCTTAAAATATTGATTCAAAATACGTTAGTACTATTTAAAAAACTATTTTAAACAGCTAGATATCAAAAGATATATATGGAAACAAATGTATATGTCACAGATGTTATATTTCAATTTATAATATTGTTGTGGGTCAACCCAATACTGATATTCCTGTTTACCAAGTTAAGAAAGAGTTTGGGTCTGAGAAGGTAAAAACCTTGCACAGAAACATGCTCTTACCCATCTCTTATCTTCCCAAGTTATCTGGTACAGAGCAAACCTTTCCCAAGTCTGCCCCTGCCCCAGGGCACATTCCCAAGTGTAGTTACAGGACTACCCCTACTCCTGAGCAGACCACCCCTAATATGACACTCCCCAAGGTGAGTTTCACTCCTGATAAGGGTGATACATTGTCTGATTCTTCTTCTTCTGATTCAGAGTCATCAGATAGTTCTCAGGTATATGTGATTCCAAAAAGGAGGGTAAGGCCTGGTATTGTTCGTTTGAAAACTCCTAGTATGATACAGGGTTCTTCTCATGATTCTCATGATACCATGTCTACATCTAGATCTGATCCCAGTGCTGTATCTACAGGTAATTCAACTTTGAATCGCAATGCAACATTTCGTAGCACTGGTTCCTTTGTAAATAGTCCTGCTGCCAATGTACCCCTTCGGAGATCAACCAGACAGGTAAGACCCCCAGACAAGTATGGCGAGTGGGTATCGCATCAGATCAATCCAGTAGTCTTCTTTGTGTGAGTAACTTTTGCGTTCTTCAGGGGAGAATGTCACATGAAATAGTTTTCATTTTGGTTTTTATGATGATTCTTTTGTATATAGGAATTTGTATATTGTTGTGTTTAATTAAATTGATCTGATATTTACAAAATGTCAGGAGCCATTTTCCCAAGCAGGGGAGAATGTCACAGATGTTATATTTTAAAGTAATCTTGTAATTGGCGCGCATTGCCAATTAAGCACGTTCGCTGCGTTTGTTTGTTGTGTGTCTGGTGTGAATGTTTTGAGAGATCATGTGACATTGGTTATTTTCGTAATTACACGTGTTTCCGGTTAGGTGACCTAATGTGACCTTACTGCTGACCAATAACTGACCGTTTTTACCTCATTAATATGTATGTTTTAATATATACACTCAGTATATAAGCACTGTACCCGCCAAATTCTTGACCCCCACGATTTTTGCCTTTACGGTAGAAGACTGTGTATATTGATTCTAAGTTATCTTCAAAGTATTTACTTGGAGTGTAATTTACTGGATTCCTGGTAAGCTTTCTGTTTACCTTTATCATAATTATTATGTAAACGTATTTTATATTTTACTTTTATTAATTAATTCCGACAGCGAACAATCATATAATTTATGTGTTGTTAATGTCTGATCTTAAATGTAAAGTATTTGTCTTGTGTGTATTGTGTTGTGAAAGTGTGTTTGTTTTATACTTTGTAGGTTTATTTTGCTACAGATGTACATATGTATTAAATACTTGTGCCGAATCCAGTGTTGGAGTTTTATTCCTACAAAAGACCCGGTGACATATGTTTTCAATTCTTTGCTGATATTTATTTCACCGGAGGAAACTTCTCATTGGTGAGTTTTTCTTTGTAAATCGTTTAGCTGTATACACTGTATATTTGTCAGCTCGGTAAATTTAGCATTCTTATGAATCTCGATATAAAGTTATTGTAGAAAGTATATGTGCGCTAATGTTGGAGTTAATAATTATAATGCAGTTAGTAAGTTACGTACATTACTGACATACATATTGTAATTTCGCTGTATATATGCACACTTATTACGTACAGGAGATAACTCTATTTTCTACCATGTTTTTCTTTCATGATTTATGTCAAGAAGAGTTATACCTCTTTGTTTACATTTTGACGACAGTTTTGTGTATTGAAGTATTTTCTAGAAGGTGTACATGTAATGCATCATGAATATTTGCTAGGATGTGTTATCTTGTGTAATTTACTTGAAATATCTTCCATTTATAGTATTTTTTCTTTGTATTTTTTGTAGTCAAGTCATATTTCCATGTCATCGTCATTGTCAACGTCAACGTCATATATCATCATCCTCATTAATTAAATCATTGGACGCATTTACAACGTTGTTTCATTAATTTCCTGCCCCGAGTCAGTACAAGCATATTGAGTTAAACAAATGTATATGCTATTGTGTATAAAAAGTTGAGAGTTGAATAGAATTCAACGTTATTGTACAAAATGATGGACTGGACTCGGGTCCACAAGATTCTTGTTAACGAAAGATTTTGCCTTTAATATGATATTTAGATATCAGTATATCAAAGATGTTTTACCAATTAGCAACATTAATTTATTTCTATTCCTACATTAATTCGATATATCCCAGTGAATTCGTAATAAAGACAATACAGAGTCTGACACATCTGTACATAATATTTTGAAGTTTGTACATATGTACCTGAAAAAGATTTTAATAGATGGTAAACGGGCATTTTATTTTATAAAAGCGACGTCCGAATCTCTGGCTTTGTCGAATTCCCTATTCAACAATAGACCATCATCACTTTCATGTGAAATCTTTGTCTTCCAGTGGCAGGCTATTTTCAAATTAGTTGTTGACAGAAGGATATTAACGACCTTGTTATCTTGTTAACATTTGGCAGATTCTATACAGTTTCAATGACTTTGATTGCAATAGCAATCTGTCGTTGTCTGGAATTTTTTACATAAATTATATTCACACTAGATCATGTAGATTGTCTATGGATTTTTGGTGTACCAATTCATGATAAAGAGCACAATATCTGTAAGTCTAGTCGGCAGAGGACTCTTACTTCTTCAAGGCACCTGATTTTACCTCTGTAAGAAGAGATCCATATTGGTTTTGCTCATAACTTGTATTATAATGATCACTGGTTTGTATAGATAAAACTGATGATGGACATCAAGGTTATGAATCTATACTCACCGTCAATAGAAACGCAACACCCTAATTTTAGGGTGAAAATTATATACGGGTTATAACTATGTACCAAAAAAGTTAGGACATCTTTTACTTTGTCAAATCAGTGAATAAATTTCTGTCCATTACCGGAAGTTGCTTTTTAGCCTTCGTAACAGAAATCAAAATTTTGCATTTTTCATAAAATTTTAACAATATTTTGGGTTTTCAAGGTTTTGAAGCTGTTAATCGTAAGTATTGTACTAAAATCCCGGGAAAAAATCCTACTACGGATGTGATACTTATAGTTCTTCAAAATGACTGATAGCAAGAAGGGGGGATGTCTTAAGAGTTATGTGTTACCTTCTTAAGTTTAATGATAACATTAAAAATGAAGATATTTGGGGGAAAAGTAAATTATGAAAAAATTGATGCTTCATTTATACGTAAAATGTTATTTTTTGACCTTAGAAAGAAACAAATACCCGGTAACTCTTAAAACATCCCCCCTTCCGATCATTTAATGAAAATGTGTTAGTCCGCCATATACAACAAATGCAGACCGATTTTTACATTGCATTAGGTTTATTAATGTCTTAATCTGAGCGAAATTAATATTCTTGGGCATTTTTAAAAGCATGTTTTTCAGACACTGCGGTCGAATTTTCTCTAAATTGGCGTAGTGTAGTAACTTTTGGACTTCCGGTCAAGAAACTGTTATTTATGCTATTGAAACACATGAGCCTGGTGAGTCGTTATATATTGTACATTTGCATCTGCAGCTCCTTTTTTTTCTTTATTTTGAGAATTTCCAGCATTAGCAATGAAAAAACCTTGAAAAACCAAAATATTGTTAAAAATTTTATTAAAAATACAAAATTTTGATTTCTGTTAAGAGGGCTAAAAAGCAACTTCCGGTAGTGGAAAGAAATTCATTCAACCGTTAAATAACTGATTTGGCAAACTAAAAGTTGTCCTAACTTTTTTGGTACATAGTTATAACCCGTATATAATTTTCACCCTAAAATTAGGGTGTTGCGTTTCTATTGACGATGAGTATATATTTATACTCGAAAGAAATATCTCATAAGGATATCAGAACATTATACAAATTTCGATCTGGTTAAGACAATCTTCCAACGTAGGATTGACGTATAATAACAATGCGATTGAAATTTTAAGAGTGTTTTCCTCAAGAACTGGATCATTTTAAAGTAATATACTTTGCAAAGAGCATCCAGAGTTTTTTTGTACGCCATAATAAAAAAGCAAGTTAATTAAATTTGTTTATAGATTGCCAAAATGATCTGTTTGATAAAATGGTTATCCCTATCTTTCCGTTAAGGTCGCGCGAGATGAGGATTTAAAAATGTAAAAATTATTAAGGACTTTCAACTAAAACTAAAATTTTGTAAACTTTACTCTTAACACATCTACTCCAAATTATATGATTTATATTAATCTTGGTAGATATCCATTGAGTGTAAATATTAAAATGAGAAGGATAAAATTTTGGGCAAAACTGTTGAAATGTAAAGAGACAAAATTGTGTCATATTTCTATATTATTTTAATAGCTTATCACTGTACAACACTCTTCTTTGTAGTTTTAATTGGATTGACTTTATACAAAATATTTTACAAGAAAGTAGTTTAAATTATGTCTGGATGACACAAAATGTTAAAAATGAAAATTGGTTGTTGAATGAAATTAATAAAAGCAAATACTGATTGATCAATTCCAATGTAAATGGAATTCAGATTGTGATACACCGCGTAAAGGAAAAAAATCATAAATTGTTTACTAATAGTACTTAGATATAGACATTATTTAAATATCCGTGTGTCAACAAATACTATATTTACATAACCAAGATTTAGAACTAGTAATAATGAATCATTAATAGAGATAGGCCGGAGCAATATACCTTCAAATCAAAAACTCTGTAATTTATGTAATATCGATAGTGGAGTCGAATACCATAATGTTATATTATGTCATGCCAAGCTTTAAATGACTTTAGAAAATTGTATATTTCATCAACATAATTATATGAATCGACCAAGTGCTTTTAAGTTTTCAAATCTATTTTTATGTGAAAAAGTATCCGTTATCAATTCATTTGTAAATTTATTAATATACTTAAAAAAGAGAGTAACCCTTCCAAGTTAATGTATATTATACTTATCCTAGTATTTTGAAATCGAACAATTATTGAATTTAAACATCAAAATTCAGCAGATTAAATGGTGTAAAGAGTTTGGTTTACTTTATGCATAAAATGGCCATGTAGATATAGTAATTGATGGATTAAGACTTGATGTTCCATTTGAGGCATTCAAATAAAATAGAGACTTAATATTTTTTTTTATATAAAACAAATTCTCCTTAAAGTCCAGGTCTTGGAAACTGGCTTTTTAAAATTACAATGTTCTTGAATTTTAAGGTAAACTGGTATAATTGAGAACTTTCAGTGAAGAAAAATAATATGAGCGCACTCTCTGATCTAATAATAAGACATGTCTTTCAATCCTGGTGGCACCTGTTCCCACCTTTGATGTTTCGGAGGTCCGTTTTGCTCTGCTCCTATTTTGTATTGTTTCATGAACTTTGATATTGAATACTGTTCGTTATTTCCATATCCTTCAATACAAATTGTTTGTTTTTTGCATTTTTTTGTTTTTGAAATTTTGAAACCATTTGATTTAAGAAAACAAATGGAGATAAGGAACAATATTCAAGATCAAAATTTCATCTTCCTGGTTTTCTTTAAAACTTGACCAGGTTTAGTAGCTCAGTAAAATTGTCCTCCCAAATGTCTTTCGTAACCTTTTGCTCTACATTAATAAAGCCCAAAGGAAGGGACTTTTTTTCCAATACATTAAAAGCAGTGCTTCCACTGTTATTTTCAGTACCTGAAACAGACGAGGCTCCGGTTGAATCTGAAATAAGAAAAGTTTAAAGACGTGTAAAAACTGATGTTATTTTGTTTGCCATACAGTTTAGTTGTTATCGTCTATAGACAGGACAACATACCAATATGAAACAGATGTTGCAGTCTTCGCGATGTCTTTTATTTCAACTTCAATAGGATATATCTATTCGACATATGGATGAAAATAACTATTGTTAATAATAACATGAATAATGAAAAAAGGAGAACATCGATATATAATTTGAATGTCGATTTGACGACTAAAGAAAATGTTTTCCTCTTCTCATGGTAAAGTTTTCTGCTTGATAGGAATATAAAATAAATCGATCAGCTTATAAAAGAATACAGCTTATAAAAGAATACAGTAAATGCTCATCGGAATTTCAATAAGTTAATGGGAAATTCAAAGACTATGAAAATATTGTCAATGATGAGGAACTCTAACATCCTTTTAATATTATCTTCATAGTACGTGTGTATACAGGGTGGTTTTATGGTGTAATTTTCTGATGCCTAATCACAAGATATAAAAAATAAATTCCATATTTATTTACGAAGCGGTTGTCTTTGATATCAAAAAGTCTAGATTATAATAAATCGTTGGAGTTGAGTTGTAAATGGGGTCTACAAAAGTCTTAATTTGTTCTTATTGACTGCAGATGAACACCATTTCCGCTGTCAGTTTCCCATTCAAACTAAATATCAAGATCATTTTTAGAAGCAATCTTTTAAAAATGTTGAAAAAAATGTGTAAATGAATAAAAATGTAATATTGTTAATATTTTTTGAAAATTATATTTCTAAATCATACACTGTAACGTGCTTTTACCCCCAAATTTAGGAGAGAAGGAATACTTAGTATTTTCATTTAGTACCCTTTTAAAAATTTTAAAATAACAAATTTTTTATCATATATAATTATAATTTTTTCTCAACAAAATTGACTTTACTCTTAATTTAGGTTTTTCCGCAATTTGGTTTTAACATAAATTTATACTCGTCTGGTAATACATGTATCTGTAAACCTATTGTTATTCATAATGCCATGTTCACAGATTAATCGTTGTTTATTACAATAACTTATATTTGCTTTCTTTGATCATGATGTTGTCAAGAATTACAGAGGAAATCCTGGCTTACATAAGGACGCAGCATGTTGTCTTCAGAAAGAAATACACACTGCTATAAAATCAGTAGACCTAATTATTGCATGTCTTCTCTAATAAATCACAAACAATTTTTAAAGTATTTGCCTCTCAGACACAGTTATCTGGATACAAGCTGTATCGTCATCACATTCTCTAAATTTTTGATTTGATGCAGTAGTGACATCATCGATCAAAGTTATTGAAACCCTCAGGCAAAAATCAGTAATTTAACACTATGATAATAAAAGACAATGCTTTGATAACGATTATAACTCCAGAATACTTTTCTATGATTTTTTTAAGTTCTTCTATTTATTTTAAGAGCTGAAATTTGTCTTGAAATAGATATACTAATAACACATGAAAAAAGAAATATGCTTTTTCTGAATGTTAAAACACCCAAGTGTGAAGATTTATCGTTCTTTGTACAAACATGCGAAAATATGATAAGAAAAAATAAAAATATGACAATCTACTGGCCTCGGGCAGACAGTTTGGTTCTTGGGTCCGACAAAAAGCATGATGCTTTCGAACTCAGTAAATGTATATTGTTCTGCATGAATATACAATTTTATATTTGCATTCCCTCTGCTTTCTCCCACTATGAAACTTCAAAAACCAAACTGTCTGCCTGAGGCCAGTAGGCTGAAGGCAGACAAGACAGTTTGGTTCATGGGTCCGACAAAACGCATTTTTCCCGAGAACATAGTCAATAAATGTTTTGTTATAACTTTCATTTTATTCTTTTTTTACAAACATAGTCTTTTTTTACTCTCTTTAGTGAAGTAAACTCAGGTCCCTCACTGCTGAACAATAGCAACGTGTAAAAATGAGATTAAGCTCCGCCCATTCTGTGACGTAATAGGTCCTACATCTTATCGACCGGTCCAACATCTCACTCAGTGGTCATACAAAACATTAGAAATGTTAGACTTTTTGTATAGATTTGTTTATGAACAATTCTTAAATGTATTACAATTTTGTTCATAACTTTGGTTGAGTTAGAGAAGAATCATCCCGAGAACATTAGGAATGCATGTTTCTATATATATGTTGTTGTCATATCCGAAACAGGCCAGAATTGCTATCGACAGAACAGTAATTTTTCTGCTGAAGAAACCAACTGAAGTTTTACTGTAAATTCTTACAGACCCTGATGTTCTAAAACTTCTAAAAAGTCATTGCATGTTTATTTAGGAACCACAACTATCTTTACGTTAAATAAAATTTCACGTATAGCCCACTTGAAATAAATGTTATATCAGGGTGGCTGGTGCATTTACATGCTTATTATAAAGTCTATTTATATTCCCTATTTAAGCAATACAAGCGCAAACAGTTCATAACACTACATATTTACTGGATTTGAGGCCGTATTCACCGTAGGGTCATTACGCTTGCAGCAGCATTGTGACGTCACAATCAACACCTCAAACAACGTTGTAAACAATGGTTGCAACGGCTGGAGCTAGCTACGTATCTGAGCAGGAAAAATATTATACAAACCTATTGTAGGATTAGTTTTAAACATTTGGACTTCTTGCACAGCGAAACTCGGAAAGGAAAACACAGAGGTGACAAACTGCCAAATTCGGACTTTATAATAAATCAGTTATGGACTCTTTTGGTGTTGAATATGGATTGTTATTCACCAGAAAAATATCAATATTGACCTCGGCTTCGCCTTGGTCAATATGAATATTTTTCTGGTGACTAACAAACAATATTCAACACCAAAAGAGTCCATAATTGTATAATATTGTACAGTTGCTATCTGAGATTAACGGTGTTAAAAATTTTCAATATTTTCCTTTATGCCCTTTTACACTTAAATCAGAATGTTCTCCCACATACTCGTATTCAATTAAATATTGACTTAAATTCTGTTATAAAATTTTAAGCATTTCATTCCATATATTTAAATTATTTTAAACTATTCCTGTTGGAATCATGAATATTATTATCTTCTTTGACACAGTCGCTTGGAAAAATCTGTCGACACTTCAGTGTGGATATAATGGCCTAACATCTTGCAAAACCTCAGTCAGCATTTGTCTTATTGGTAAATTGTATTTGCTGACAAGATCATGGTATCGATCATAGAACTTACCATGTGACGATTTAAAACAAGACTGCTGATATTCTTGTTTCTGCAACTTCTTTGTCAATAAGATACTGCAGTACCTCGTTTTAAAAATCGTTCATACGCAAAGAGCATGCTCTCGCGTATCGGATCGACTAAGAAATAAAACCCCGTATGCAGGTGATGAAGGTGTATTGCGGCATATGTAAGGGAAGTCATTACATTGTACGTTTATCATAAAACTTGGTTAATACTTAGTAGATTCTATTAACGTTTTTTTTCAAGTAATATATCTAGATATGAAACAGATGTACGTGTCAGACACTCTGGCATCTTTTACGTAAGGCTCACCGAAATATATTAGATCGTATCGATATAAGAATGGAAATAACCATTGTCAATTGACAATACGTCCTCCATATATCTAAATGTCAAGTTGAATGCTACAACAAGTGTTTTCTTCTTTCTGCTTCATATGAATACAGAAATAGGTCTGCTTATAATGGAACATAATTGGTACCCACAAAAATCGAGAGGGCGGGGACGAGGGGCCGTACCCCCACCACCACAGATTTTACAGATTTAAAGAATGCTATGAAATTTATCTTAAAGTTCGTATACTTTAAATGCTTGTGCCCCCTTACAGATAACTTACTCTTTTTAAGATTTTTTATACTTCCCCAAACTAAAAATGTTGGAATATTTAGTTGTTCCTCCCCTTCCCCAACCTGAAATTGTTTCCGACAGGCAGTGGGTTTTTCAGCATTGTCTGAGGATGACACAAATGGAGATAACAAAAAGTATTCTTGATCAAAAATCCATAAAACAATACGAAAAAGGAGTAGAGCAAATCATCAGAGGTGTGATCAGGTACTATGGAGGAGTAAGCATCCCCTGTCGACCGGTTACACCCGCCGTATGCTCCTTGTCTTGATAGAAAATAACGGAGAAATCCTTAATCAATTCATTCAGTGTATATATAATGGATTAACAATTAGTATGAAAAACGTCAGTCCGCATTTGACTCAGTGAAAAATTGTATTTGCTGACAAGATCATTGTATCGACAATAAAACTTACGAAATGATGACTTTAAACAAGACTGATGAAATTCTTGTTTCATCAACTCGTTTGTCAATAATTTACCTCGTTGTAGAAATTGTTCATACATAGAGCATGCTCTTGCGTATCTATATTTTCGTTTTACCCGGTCTTGGCAGGTGTTTATCAGCAGCGGATGCTCACCTGGATCAGTGGCACCTGGGGTCAAATCAAACATTAGGATTGTTGAATCAAATGTATTTTAGAACACTAGGATCATATCAAAGCCTTATCTCCGTATACCGTCTATAGTTTGTTTAAATCGTAAAGGACAAATCGCACCACATGTTGTGTTATTTTAAAAAAAATCTTGAAGTTCTATCAGTCGAATTTGGGCTTATTTTTCTCCTGATTTTACAATGCAGGATATGCAACTTGACCCGCTGCGATTAACCGATCATAGACTTTTGAGTGTATTTGAAACTCAAGATTAGTATTTGTCAATAAGGACAAACATGTCAATTCTAATAGAGTAAGTTTGTCTGATTTTGTACGATTATTGGTCATGCAATTATATTATTAAAATATAACCTGCTCTAATGTTTTAACATTTTGCGATGTAATTTCAATCTAAAGAATTGTCTATCCCTTTGCAATAATGATCATGCCATAAAATATTTAAATTTTGCAATATAGTGCCCAATAACCCTACAAAATCAGATAAACGTTTTGGAATACAATGAGATATGCTTAGTCAACTAAAAAACTAGTACGTATAATACAGTACACAGAATACACTTATTTCATGACTACAATGGAAACAATCTAACTATTGTCTAGCAGTGCTGGGGAAAACCTCATTCTATTTTTCAAAAAAAATATGGACATACTACATACTTTCGCCTCTAATCAAACATATTTCAGAAGAAATCTTAGGAGAACTATTGACTGTCACGGGTTTTGCATGCATTTTACACGTTTTCCAGAATCAAAACATGAAGGTCTGTGAAGAGAATAGAGAATACATGGGAATTTGTTGCCTGCGGCCTGTAACACGACTGCGGGACACTGCTCTTGTCATTATTGTACTGCTCTCAGACTGGTACAGGGCAGTCCTTTAACTGCTTTCTGTCAGCTTTGTCTGGTTTGAATTGTATTTCAGAAATGCTAGATGACCTATCTATACTATTCTTGTGCAGATACTGTAGAAGTATACCGATGGTATTAATGAACGCTATGTACGCTGCGGGTTACAATGTTTTTCACGGAAACTTGTCCCACCTTACAAAAAAAAATACATGTTCGGCATATAGTGAGAGTCGTAGAAATCAGCGTATTTTACTACCCGCGGTTTAATCAGAGAGATTCCGTTTATAACCCCTTGGATAAAAAGTATGTTAACAGTATTGCATCTTTAGATGGACACTACAATTCATGTCTATTATGCTCCATACATGCTGATGTTGAACGCTTGGATTAAATTTAAAAGTGCACTCCGAGATAAATTAACACTGAAAGCATGTTTAATCATGAAAGCAGACTACTGGTCACTGGAAAAAAAGTGATTTTCAGGATTTTAGGCGCGGACTTTTTTTCCAGGGGGGGGGGATTGAATACACCCCAATAAAAAACCAATCAACTCGAAAATATCTTGACAAGCAGAAAAAAGTTAACACCATCGTCAAACTGGAAATATGTATAACACATTCTCTAGAGAGGGTCTGCATTTCCTAGGAGGATCCAAGGTCACCTTTCGTTGGTTTAGCGTACCGGTATAAATCTGCAAAGTTTGAAAACACCTCTCCCCCCTTCGATCCACACATGGAATTAAAAAAGATTAAGGTAGGATTCTTTTCTGGTTTCTGACTAGATGAAACACTCAAAGTTTATTTGCTCATATGTCTTATATATTTAGCTGTAAGGAATTTAAAAGACCATATTTTTCTTTCCTCATCAGAATTGTACAACTTTAAATAGAAATGGTAAACTGCGTTTGAAAACTAGCAGGGACTATATTTTTGGCGGAATGGTGGCGTATGAATATATCTTCTTTTCTGCCTCTCAAAATTATAATAGAACAATGAATTTAGTTATAATGTTTACACAATCAAAGACTTGAAGAAATTTTCAAATGTAGGTTAAATTAAACATAAGGGACTAAACTTTCAAAATATATCAAATAAATATGATTTTTTTAAGCAAACGAGAACTATGTAAGCTTTTAAAAGCTTTCAATCAAAGTACGGATTTGAGCCAAAAATCCATAAAAAGTACTTTTTCTCTCTTAGTAAACGATCAAAACTTTTTGTTTTTATATCATTTTGTACATTTATAAGACAACTTTATTATATTTGAAAATAAGAAAACGTTAAATATAGGAAGGATATGAAATTAACTAATATATCCTAAAAAATTAAGAAAAACAGAGAAAATTCGGATTAGCGAATATCCGGTTTAGTTAAATTATTTATTTAAAGTTGGTAATATCGTGTATAGACCCGATATAGTTATATCTTTTTATGCAAAAGAAATAATCTTTAAATTTTTTAGATAGAAGTAGGCATCACATGATTGGCAACAGTCCTTTTATATTCATAATATCAAGGAAAAAGATAATGACCTTGACCCTACCTTGCCTCGTCAAATTTAATCTAACTGATACTATCACTTACTGATATTTTCTTCTTGATTCTGTGAAAATTTCATTAATTTTTAAATACAAGAAATATGAGAAGAATCCTACCTTAACACCACGTGAAACAAGCCTAAAATGAATAAATTTAAAAATGTTATTCTGTTACTAACATTTATATGCACGACAAGCCATGCACGCGACCTTTTTTTCTCTACTGATCCTCCATTTTATTAATGTGTCTATGACCCAGAAGCCAATTATAGGCAGCTTGAAAAGTAAGAATATACTGTCAAAAATTAATAATTTTTTTATTAATTGCATATATACATAGCAGATACATACATGTATACATAAATCTCTTTAATTCTGTATAAAATGAATTTTTCTACTCACAGACACCAATTCATGCATACACTGACAATTATCGGTAGTTACAATATTCTTCAGAGGGCATATAATGGTTTTTAGAGGAGAATGAAAATCCATTACATTAGTTATAATATTAAAATCGTGATATAAACATTTCATATAATTAAAATTCCAGACTACAAATAGACTATAAAACCTATGCAAACGAAAAAAGTCCATAACACAACATTTTCACTGGATTTGAAGCCGTATTCAATGATGGGGGGTAAGTGCGCGTGCAGCGGCATTGTGACGTCATTTATCACAACATCCCGATGTCTTACTCTCAGCGAAAGCAAAACAGGGAAGATAAATATACGGTACATTAGTTATCAACAGTCTTTCAGTCCTACATATCATCTTTATTCTGACTTCATAATAAAACAATTACGGACTATTTTGGTGTTTAATATGGTTTTATAATTAGTACCCTTACCGGTGAATAAGAGGAAGACTACTAGTATATATTTTCTCTGAATATGTAGCTGTCCCTCTGCCCGTCTTTCCGTTTGTGGCACTTGGTTTTCCTCACTTTTTTTTTTTAAACCTTGCACATATTGAACTATTTTTTGGTTTGTGATTTACCTTAATTGGTTAAAAGTATACACGCTATAACCTGCACCAGTTTAAATAAGATTGGAAATTTATATATTTTGTTTATCAATTGAAGTTACGAAAACACTTTAAATTACACCATTAAAATTAAACGCGTTATAAGATAATCAAATTATAATTATTTATAACCCTGCTAGGAGAGAAATGGCTATTTTTAAATAAATCCATCACGTGATTGATAAATAAACATGGCGTGAAGAAAACATAGTAGGCCGTTTGAGATACTACTCACTTTTGACGTGGATGGCAAGCGTCTTACTCTTAATGATACTTATCTTTCAATGTAATCAGTATTAACCATCTGCTTTGTTATGACACATATTAACCTTTTATCAATAATTGTTGTCAATATCTCGTTGTCTGTGATTTCCAGTGGACATGCGTCACGGTGTCTATATATAGGCCTACTGTTTACGCACTTCCTTCATCAATATTCATAAAAAGACTGAATTCTTAATTGCCAGATATTGCTTAATTGTTTTGTTATTACAACAACGTCTATAGTAAAATTTGGTGGAAAGTATTATTTTTTCATTACACTTCAAGTGTTTCAAATCATTAATCATTTTGTTTCACACAAAATATGGCGTTCATATAGCAGGTATTACTTTAAAAATAAAGTTTGAATTTCATCCCATTTCAATGATTTTTTTGGAATCACATTTCCAGGTTTTCATTTTTTTTTTTTAGGGGGGAGGGATGGTTACTCTTGCCAGTAGGGGATTAATATTGCTATGGCAATTCTCTCAGAATGCTTGTTAACCATAAAATATCAGTATTAACCGAGGCTAAGCCGTGGTCAATATGTATATTTTTCTGGTGAATAACAAACCATATTCACCGACTAAACAGTCCATAATTATTGAACAATACTTTTTTATATAGTAGCCTCATGAATTATTTCTATTTAAAATTCGGTATTAAAACCACTCTACCGGAAAATCATTTATAGCCCATCTTCGCTAGTCAAGTGTCCGATTCGTTTCCCTCATCATCTTTGCTAGGCAAGTGTCCGATTCCGAATCGAAAACTTGGCTAGCAAAGATATTTATAGTCTTGAAAAACATCTTGACTAATGTGTGCATTTATCTATTATTTACTCACTCTATGAGGAGAAAATTCCAAAATACATTTTAAGTGACGTAGGTTTTGTATATATGTTTGCTTATGAAATTAGTTTTTTTGTATTATATTTCTTTTTTTTTTTTGACATCAAATTGATTAACTATCAAAACATGTGATATGATATTATTTTTGAAAATATGCTTTAGTTAATCGCTAAAATATTCATAACCCTTTTTTGAGCATTTTCCATGTATAAAGTGAATTATAAAAACAACTAACGCTATCAAAGAAATTATAAGGGCTAAAATGAGACCAATTGGCACATTCTTCCGGTTTTCATCTGTAAACGAGAAAACAAATCGAAATGAATAAATTAATGCAAGAATTGTGAAATAGACTTAAATTAGCAAAGATATACAAATATATTTACATTTTAAGTATTTTCTTTTGGATAACACTTCTGAAAGCTATGCATTATGCGTATCTATTATAGCTTTATATAGGATTATATTAAAACTTTATATAGTTTTATATAGGATTTCAATGTTCTTTTTTCAGAATTTATCGTTGTATAAATTCATGCCGTTGTACTCAAAAACTGAATAAAACTGTGAAACACCCCTATAAAAGAAAGACATAAAGTGTTTCACACTTTTATGCCTTTCTTTTATAGAATTAAAAAAAAATTAATTTTTTTTTACAAAGTACGAGGGGTGTCAGATCAAAAATTTTGCTAACTAATTGAATAACTTTCATAGAACTATGAAAATTAGGTTTCGGTGTTCATTATTTTGTTTAAAGAAGTCCTCTCCAATCTTTAATGCACATTTTCCGTTGTTCTGTCAATACATCAATCACGTGATCCGGACAACCACTTGATGTGTTATGTAGCTTTCAGTTCACCAAAGCTAAAATATTTTTCCGAATCTTATCTTCCCGTACAAGTTATTTGTTTTATAACAAAAACAGTCCATTTTCCCGAAATGGCCGATTCTTGGTAATGGTTTGGGTGGATTTGGATAGCTTTTCCCAATAAGAGGATGGTGACCATCCCAACCCGATTCCTCTGTCTTTGGAACATCCTTTATCTAATATTGATATAAAATGGTGGCTTTCTTTCAATTATATCTGATATGCTAAAGTAAAGTCTAAAGTAAACAACATTTTAGGGATTTGATAATATCATTATTGTTAAGATATACAACTATTTTTCAAACTCTAGCTTGGCGATCTTTCACGACAAATTGCTCCACTAAAGACAAATCTCTTCCTCAGTTTTTTTTATTGGGCATTAGAACAATTGTCAATTTCAACCTTTCTCTTGTCCTTAACTTAAAACAATCAATCCAATTAATATTGGACTTCTGGAAAGTTATTTGTCTTCAGTAACCTTGTAAATATTATGATATGCTACTTCAAAGGAATTTCCAAGTTATATCATAAACATTACAGTCGTTCCCTGCTCGAGTAAGACTGTGTGGACTTTTTTTGTCACGAGTCAACTACATATTGACATCATTTCCATACTGTGACGTCACAATCATGAAAGAAAACATGAATAATATGCTATTTATAGAACCTGTCTATGACTATATGTGTACCAAATATTATACTGATCTGAAAGTTGCTTTTGTAAATGAAATATATGGAGAAAACAAACACTATTCAAGGTCAAAAGTCCATTAAACAATACAAAATATGAGCAGAGCAAACACGGACCTCCGAAACAAAAGAGGTGGCCATGGGATCTGGTGCCATGGAGGAGTGAGCATTCCCTGCCGACCGGTCACACCCTCCGTGTGCTCCTTCTCATGATCTTCAAATAACTAGAAAATCCGTTGTCAATATAAATATACATGTAGATAGTTCTCGATTTTTTTAAATCACCCCTCGTACATAGTGTTACGTGATGAAAACAATTTATTTATATAACAAATAGATTCTATCTCCACAAAAAAGTGTCTAGAAAAAAATGCAACCGGTATTTCTCTGTCTTGATACATATAAAGCCTTTGATGTCTTCGTTCAAATAAACCATTTAGAACATAATAACTAGATTGTGTACAATTTCAATTAAAAAGAAACAAACCATATTTAGTGGCATGGAATTGCAATTTTGAACATGTTATCAAATTAAATAGACTGATCCTGATATCCCATGTATGCCTCTTATGAAATAAAACTTTTAATGTTATACACTCTGAGAAGTATTTGTTCATAAAAAAAATTAATTTTTACCTACATTATAAAATTTGATATCAAGATTTTCATTAATAATTCTCAAGGAGAATTTTCATGGATTTATAAACGTGTATTGAGCTAAAGCGCTACCTTTATATCATTAGTTAGAATTTTTCAAGAAGTGGAAATCCAAAACAAATGCAATGTTGGTACAAAATGGAATATTTCAACCTTCAACAATGGGTCTTTATTGTATCCAATATGATACAGCATTTTTGAATTTTTGAAATTCTATATGTTCCTTGCTATTAAGATTTTTCAGGGATTTTAGAGAAATGTCAATGTTTTGTGCACTAATATTAATTTTAATTGCCATTAGAAAAACTTGTATATTATTATTTGACTTTAATGTTTTCTCATTAAAAATTGGCAAAAGGATATGTGTTAGGATGTGTGTATGTATCCACAAGACTGTGTTAAGAAATAATGAATGAGCAGTTCCTTCCTTTTCTTTGCACTTACCCGTGTTTGTTATGACGTTAACATGCCAACAGGATTGATAATTTTCAGGTTCCTTCGGAAAGACATCTTTAGCTTCCAATAAAACCATAGCCATCCCATTAGTATTGTGAAGATCAATATGACAGTGAAAGAACCATGCCCCGGGGTTATCGGCTTTCATTCGAATCACTACATATCCACCAGTTGGTACTATAATTGTGTCCTTCTTTGCTGGAAATGTTGTTAAGAGACCCGTAATAGATGACGCATTAAGATTCCAGGAATTATTTTTCCATGAGGCTGAATTGCAATAACCCTTTGTTCCAAAACATTCAATGTCATCTGTTTCTGAAATGAATTTTGCTGTGACATTATCGTATGTACCAAAGCCCATTTTCAATACGTAAAAATAGTGTCCATGGAGATGCACTGGATGTGACCATCCACGACCGTTTCCAATGTTAGTTAGAACAAACTGATAAACTTTGTCTTTGACGAGATCTGTAGTATATGTACAAGTGCAGATAGAATCATCTGTACACTTTGATGGGTTACATACAGAGCTATAACTTACACCAGAAATAATAGGATATTCTGGTACTTCAAACTGATGTCCATTTATTGACCCAGGGGTATTTCCTGGTTCTCCAGGAAAGGCAAAATTGAAAAAGAGTGCTTCGTACACTTCAGTAACGTCGTGGAAATTTGATGTTGTTTCATTTCCAAAAACGTTGTCATACGTGATACATTCTCTGTTTGATTCAGCAGGATAGTATCGGAACGGACAGTTGAATATTGTACATGGTTTCTCCTTTGAGCAAGGGTTAGGCAAAGCTTTTGTCGGGTATGTGAAAGATGAATTTTTATAATGGATAATAGCCTCAGCTGCTCGATATTCATTAAGAGGAGCTGGAATTACTTCAATGCTTTCTGCAACCAACAAGTAGGTTCCTGGACTTTGATTAGTTTTCAATATGAAATCATATCGTTCCCCAGGGTGAATTATGAATGACTCAACCACTATTTCTTTTGATTCATTCCCATAACCTCCTTGGATTTCATATCCATCGGACGCTTTCAGAATCAGTTCTGGATGCCCTTCAACGAACACACGAAAAGGGTACAATGTTGCTGCACTTATTACTCGAAAACGATAGAGCTTATTAGATTCAACTTCAAATTCTTCTAAAGGAGCTTCATTATTTGAATTCAATGTTGAATAAAAGCGACCTTTTCCATTAAAAATCCCCGAATGGAAATGAAATCGACTAAAGTTTGCGCCATCAACTGCTTGTGTAGTGTTTATTTTGGTAAGGGTTGAAAGATCATAAACCCCCTTTAACATCCTTTGGTAAATTGCTTCAGGATCGTCACTGTGATTCCAATCCTGTAAAAGAAGTGAAAAACCTTCCTGTGGTTGGGACAGCTTCTGTCGTGGGTAAATAACTAGCCCCCCATACAACCCCATGCTTCTTTGATCCCCAATATGGGAGTGATAAAAGAATGAACCGTGTGGGTATGTCTGAAACTTGTATGTAAAAGTTTGTCCTGGTGGTATTGGACATTGTGTAACAAACCCCACGCCGTCATAATGGACAGTTCCTCGTTGATGTTGACCATGCCAATGGACAGTTGTCGAGTCTGTGTGCATAAGGTTGCGAACATGTATGATCATCGTTTGATTTTCATATGCTTCTATTAGAGGACCAGGAAATTTTCCATTGATAAGGATAACGAGACGCGATCCATATCCATCAGCAGTTATAACATCTTTCGTAACCTCCTGTGGCAGTGGGTGTTCTGCTGTTTTATCATCATATTTATAAAGATTTCCTCCTTTTGGCCAAACTAAAAATGGGTCAGGGTGAGAAGTCATCATTGTTAATCCATGTTCTATGGTAAAAGAACATTCACATGTGGTATCGAATTCTCCACATGTACCATTTAAACATAATGGTCCATTTTCTGGGCTCTTCCACCAACCATGTCCGTTGATATTTGGAAAACCAAAAAGTAGTAACAGAGTAAAATACATCTGAGCTCTGTAACAAAAATCATATTAGAAAATGAATATTGAAGAATCACAAATTCTCATGGTGGTTTTAATGTTGCTGATTTTTGTCCTTTGTAAGAAATTAAATCATTGCTGTGATGTCGATACATCAACTAAAAATAATTAAAGTTAGACAACAATCAAAAATTAGAATTAATGATTTTAGGATAACATTCCAAGTACGCGTACCCTTAAAAAAGTCAGCATAAGATTTGCTTCAGTAGACCATGGGGCATTCTGCATTACTTCATGCACTGTACTACTTTGTTTACTTTGCACTGACAGCTGCAAATATTTCTTTATGAACATGTTATTTTGAGATTCAAACATTTCATATTTAGTTACATGTTTATATATATTTTTTTATATTGTACTTCTGTTTCTTTCTTTGTTTTATAACTTCCCCCTAGGAAATTTTTCACTCATATGGAGACGCCGTCACATGCCGGTTAACAATATATTGAATATCTCTTAGATCTTTGGTGACTGCGTATCTATAAAAATGAAGCAATTTTCTGGCCAGTCTTTGCATTATGACAGCCAGAAATGTGTCATTTTTCTCATATTCTGAAAAAAGTCTACAAAACTGGCCAATTATTAAAGCAATATTTCTATATTTAATATAGAACGCAACCTCTAACCTAAACTATGTAACTGTTTCCGGGGATTAAAAGACGTTTTATCGGAGAGTGCTTCACTGAAAGTACTCAATTATACATGTACCTGTTTACCTTTTAAAAGATTAAAGAACATTGCAATTTCATAAAGCCAGTTCTCCATGACCTACACTGTAAAAAAAAATAGCTAGTTAAAGTCACTAAGGAAACTAGTGACTTTATTGTCCATACAATCAATACCTTAAAAGCAGTTTTATTAGGTATTGGGTATATTTACTAGATAAAATTAGTAGTGTTGGCAACGAGTACCCGGTTAACCGTCGAACGATGCGAGTATCGGTTAGTAAAACTGCTATCCGGTTACTCGTATGAAAAAAAAATTACGTAGTAAATGCATATAAAATGATTGTTTTTTCTAGTTTATAAATGTATATTCATTACACATTTCCCTAATTTTAGATACCGTTAGACTTGATCTAATATATGGTTGTAGTGGATCAAATTGTTTTGATTAGTTTTCACAGTTTATATAATTAATAGCTTTGATTGCTTGGGGGTATACAACTTTTGAAGGCCTGAGTTATGATTACCTCATTTGATAATTTAACTTATCGAGATGCCGCCTCAGACAAATTAAGCTTGAGGTGTTACTGTAAGAAAGAACAATTCATTCAAAATCTCAACAAATTAACTAATAATTACGGAGTATGTAGATAATTATTATTTACCTTGATAGCGACATATTTCGGGGGCTGAAAAGAAAAGCATAAGGAAAGCAATTGTGAGACGGTGATTGACGATGTCTTTTTTTGTCTTCTTTGTGTGTCAAATTTCTTATTTTCTTTTATCTAAAATCAAAATTCGTTCACAATATCGCATGTGTGTATTGTAAATATAATGTCCATATACAGTATATTTGTGTATTACTACTACCGATAAGTAAAGCATAAGATGAATAAAACATGTGGATACTTTTACGAAAAATCATCCGAGTAACCGGGTACTCGATCGGAAGATGAAGCGAGTAACCGGTTACCAAAAATCGTCCGATTTGCCAACACTAAAATTTAGTAGATCTAGAATTGATAAGTAACTTTCACTATGTATGTAAGTATCTATACGACCCCCGCTTCAAAACTCACTATCTTATAGCCAGTAAACTGAAAGATTACTAATCATGACAAACGCTTTACGAGGCACACTAGCTAAATTCACTAGGTTTTCTTTCAGTGTAGAGTTTTAGGAGAAAAATTTTCATAGGAAATGAAAGCTCTAAGTCTCTATTCTATTTAAACGCTTCAAATAGAAAATCAAGCGTTAATCAATCAATTGGTATATCTATAGTGCCATTTTATGCATAAAGAGGGGCCAGCTCTTTCTCATTTGAAATTATCATGATTTATGGTTTTTGCCTTAAAATATCTGACTCATGCCTTTAGATTTATATAAAATAGTCACTGCCCCATGGTTACATATTGACGATTGTGAGAATATTGCAAAAAAAATAAAAATGAAAAATATAATGTCACCAACCACTTTTACCCGGTATGTTAAGTGACTAAAGATGTTGGTAAGTTAAGTTTTGCATGTGCAACATAAATATGAAGTTTTACTTTGTATGACTTTTAAAAATGAAAATGCATTAAAATATTGAAAAAAACTGAGTAAATGTGTCTCCTATGTTAAGTACAGTAATGCATTGAAAAACATTTTGCCCCATAGGTAATTTATGATTAAAAATATTTTTGTCCCATGGTTTTCTTCGATGAAAAAAACAGTTTCCTATGCATGCCTGTTTGTACCGGTCGTATCATTGGAATAAATTGTTTTGTTCCTTTATTGATATAAACAATATTTATTCAGAACACTGAAAAGATTGGACAACAGGCAAACTGCCTATTAATACCCTCCCTTATTAGTTGTTTAAGGCACTGTTATTCATATGCAGAAACTCAGTATGTTTTGGTTCCATGTCTTATACAAGCCCATCTTGAGGAGCAGTTCATGTAACCAAATATGTATAAAATAATAAATTAATGAATAATTTTTAAAAAATTTAAAACCTAGCTACTTACAACATTAAGACAGCATATGAGACGTATTTAAAAAAACAACTGATATTCATGACTTTTATGTTTGTTTTCAGTAAAGAATTATTTCATCTGGGCAATAAAAAATAATGCTTCTATTCACTAAGTGTACATTCTTGATCTGACACTTAATTCGGGTCACACAGAGCAGGACATGAACTTTGCCATTAAAATCTTAGGAGAAGCAGGAGCATCACCTAGTGAACTCATAGCTTACAGTACCTCTAGATATGCATGTACCATGCATAGTACATGTACATGCATTTTCTTGTTTTCATATGGATTCGTTTTGAAATTCCTTTAAAATGCTAAAATAATTTTTTTTTTTTGGCGATTTGATGCTTTGCATCAATTTAAACTTTTGAATTTTGGATCACTCTATAAAAGGTCAATTTTTTTTTATAGGACTCCCATATAAAAAAATGAGCCCCGGGGCTCTTTTTCTGCAAAAAATGATTTTTTTTCCTAAGGGCTGAGGGTCATTTTCTGTCATTGAAAAATGACAGTCATTATTCGTTTGGGGTCATTATTCGTCTTTACACCGACAAGGATAAAAGTAGCCAAAAGGCGCATTTTACTGATAAATTATTTTTTTTTATTTTGTAAAATCTAGCTTTAAACGCCCTCTGCATTGACCGAGTATTTAACAGAAAAGACTATTCAGAATAAAAACACACCACTGAAATGTATTAATTAAAGCAAAAACTTTTATTACAGATCTCGGGCTCGATGCTATATAAAGTTCTAAAAGTTTCCATCAAAATCAAGATGGCGAAAATATTTCCCACGTTTCCCATTTTGATCGGTTATCAGAACTATTCATTTAATATCATTTAAATCAAGTTTCGATTGAATAATTCAGTAATGAAATCTTATAAAGGAAATAAACAATTGCTTTTTATTAGTTTAATAAAAATGCTAGTAACTTCAAGTTAGATCCGACACCTGGAAACGCCACCGCACTCAAGTTTTTGCTATTTCATCTCTGTTCATTGAAAAGGAAAGTAGACTTTTAATTTAATGCATAATTCCTACGATGCATGTGGAATCTAAATATAGTTTACGGACATCATCTTCTACCTATTGTATTCTTAGAGGATTTTATTTGCAAAATGTATTAATGTATAAGTATAGATGATGATTTTCCATCATCGAAAGACAAAGTTCAGCAAGCCCTTTGGGCTCCATATATCTTTCAGTCCTTTATGCCAAATCTTAAAGTCGCAATCATAGTATAATTTGATAAGATCAACACGTCATCAATATATTCTCTGCCGTTCACGGTAGCTCACTCGGTAGAGAGCTCTCCTCGTTATCGTGAGGTCGTGAGTTCGAATCTGAGCCGTAACTGACCTAAGTCAATAAAAAATAGGTAACAACTGGGTAGCACTATGCGCTCGGCACTTGAAGTGAAAGTTGCGGTCCCTTTGGGTGAGACCTTGAAAACCGAGTCCCGTGTAATGACAGGCGTTGGCACGAAAGAGATCCCTCACTGCTCAATAACCCTTAGTGCTGAGTATAGGACAAAATTTGAAGAGTTCAACCTGCAAATGTTGGAGTCTCCATATGAGTGAAAAATTCCAGAAAAGGATGTTTAACAACATTCAATTAATGAAAACATTCAATTAATGAATCAATATATTCAGAGATTTAATGTACATGTACCTTAAAAAGAGCTTTTTGTGTAAATGAAAAAAATATATAAATATCGATAGCTTTTGGAAACATGATATATATATATATAATAAGTACATCTTATTTCTGACAATTTGATTTATAAATTCGATGATTTCAAAAAATAAATTGAATAATTTTTAAATAAAAATTTTACCTTCTTTCACCCTTTTGAAAACTAAACTCCAGTCCTTTTAACAGATTGCAATTTTTTTCACACTTAATATCCTTTTTAAAATATCTTTGTTTATTTTTAAGTGTCTTTTATTAGAGTAAAAACAGGATTGTGTGCATGACTAGTATTTAGATCGAAATACAATTTTAAAGTACCCAACAGTTTTAATTTGGACACATAGCTGAATTTGTTTTTCTGGTTGGATTCTTTTGGACAATAATTATGGTGTAATCTAAACTACGCTATGCTTTTGGTTACAGAGATGAGAGAACCTCAGGAATTTTGAAATTAGAGGAATAGATGTCCTATTTGGATTTTTCTCAGGGGATGTCTCGTAGAAAAACAAAGATCCACAAGGTCGAATATCCCCTCGCAAAGAGTTTGGCTCATGAATCTTGAAATGTCAACTCTTTGGTTTCATAAATATCTTAAAAAGAACATTAAAATATAACATTTTTTCCGCTATTTATTAGTGCCCGCAGTTATAATAAAATTATATAAAATACAATAATGACGGAGCTAACAGAGACACGTCCGTTCTCTGCAGCTTGTAACACAAAAGAGCGAGGATAGGCATAGCTGCAGAGAACGGACGTGTCTCTGTTAGCTCCGTCATTATTGTATTTTATATAATTTTATTATAACTGCGGGCACTAATAAATAGCGGATCATTTTATCATAGTGTGTTCTCTATTCCGCCATCACAGTAGATAATATAGAGAAACACTATAATAATCAGACCAGTATTTGGTTTCAAAGTATTTAACAGAAATTTCTATTTATAGTAACCATGGTAACACCGTTCATAGAAATCAAAAAACTGATACACAGCATTATTTGTCTTAGTGTAGTATATTTCTTTGCCAAGTCATATTGATATCAGACCAAATCTGTAGGAGGAGTAGCATTTAAAAAGTATTTTACAGAAATTTCTCTTTTAAGTTACCACGGCAACACCGTTCATAAAAATCAAAAACCGATACACGGAATGATGTATCCTAGTGTATTCTACTTGTGTGCCAAGTTATATTGAAATCAGACCAAAACTACAGGAGAAGTAGCATTTTGAAAAGTAGTTTACAGACAGACAGACGAACGGTCGGACGACGGACGCATTACTATCGCACAAGCTCTTCTGGTCTCTGACCAAAAGCTAAAAATAAAAAGAAATATTCACTTCTTTTTAAAATAGGATTTTCAAGTTTGGAAATTCTCCCTTTTTTATTCATCAAGCTTGCCGAGGTACGTTTTTGTTCTAACAACCCCCCCCCCCTTTAAAAACTATATCTGCCTGTTACAGCCGAGAAAAAATGTTACATTTTAATGTTCTTTCTAAGATATTTATGAAACCAAAGAGTTGACATTTCAAGATTCGTGAGCCAAACTCTTTGCGAGGGGATATTCGACCTTGTGGATCTTTGTTTTTCTACGAGACATCCCCTGAGAAAAATCCAAATAGGACATCTATTCCTCTAATTTCAAAATTCCTGAGGTTCTCTCATCTCTGTAACCAAAAGCATAGCGTAGTTTAGATTACACCATAATTATTGTCCAAAAGAATCCAACCAGAAAAACAAATTCAACTATGTGTCCAAATTAAAACTGTTGGGTACTTTAAAATTGTATTTCGATCTAAATACTAGTCATGCACACAATCCTGTTTTTACTCTAATAAAAGACACTTAAAAATAAACCAAGATATTTTAAAAAGGATATTAAGTGTGAAAAAAATTGCAATCTGTTAAAAGGACTGGAGTTTAGTTTTCAAAAGGGTGAATGAAGGTAAAATTTTTATTTAAAAAATATTCAATTTATTTTTTGAAATCATCGAATTTATAAATCAAATTGTCAGAAATAAGATGTACGCATTATATATATATCATGTTTCCAAAAGCTATCGATATTTATATGTTTTTTTATTTACACAAAAAGCTCTTTTTAAGGTACATGTACATTAAATCTCTGAATATATTGATTCATTAATTGAAGGTTTTCATTAATTGAATGTTGTTAAACATCCTTTTCTGGAATTTTTCACTCATATGGAGACTCCAACATTTGCTGGTTGAACTCTTCAAATTTTGTCCTATACTCAGCACTAAGGGTTATTGAGCAGTGAGGGATCTCTTTCGTGCCAACGCCTGTCATTACACGGGACTCGGTTTTCAAGGTCTCACCCAAAGGGACCGCAACTTTCACTTCAAGTGCCGAGCGCATAGTGCTACCCAGTTGTTACCTATTTTTTATTGACTTAGGTCAGTTACGGCTCAGATTCGAACTCACGACCTCACGATAACGAGGAGAGCTCTCTACCGAGTGAGCTACCGTGAACGGCAGAGAATATATATTGATGACGTGTTGATCTTATCAAATTATACTATGATTGCGACTTTAGGATTTGGCACAAAGGATTGAAAGATATATGGAGCCCAAAGGGCTTGCTGAACTTTGTCTTTCGATGATGGAAAATCATCATCTATACTTATACATTAATACATTTTGCAAATAAAATCCTCTAAGAATACAATAGGTAGAAGATGATGTCCGTAAACTATATTCAGATTCCACATGCATCGTAGGAATCATGAATTAAATTAAAAGTATACTTTCCTTTTCAATGAAAAGCCATGGAATAGCAAAAACTTGAGTGCGGTGGCGTTTCGAGTCGTCGGTTCTAACTTGAAGTTACTAGCATTTTTATTAAACTAATAAAAAGCAATTGTTTATTTCTTTTATAAGATTTCATTACTGAAATATTCAATGAAAACTTGATTTAAATGATAATAAATGAATAGTTCTGATAACCGATCAAAATGGGAAACGTGGGAATTATTTTCGCCATTCACCGATCTTAATTTTGATGGAAAATTTTAGAACTTTATATAGCATCGAGCCCGAGATCTGTAATAAAAGTTTTTGCTTTAATTAATACATTTCAGTGGTGTGTTTTTATTCTGAATAGTCTTTTCTGTTAAATACTCGGTCAATGCAAAGGGCGTTTAAAGCTAGATTTTACAAAATAAAAAAAAATAATTTATCAGTAAAATGCGCCTTTTGGCTACTTTTATCCTTGTTGGTGTAAAGTCATATTGATATCAGACCAAATCTGTAGGAGGAGTAGCATTTAAAAAGTATTTTAAATGATAATAAATGAATAGTTCTGATAACCGATCAAAATGGGAAACGTGGGAATTATTTTCGCCATTCACCGATCTTAATTTTGATGGAAAATTTTAGAACTTTATATAGCATCGAGCCCGAGATCTGTAATAAAAGTTTTTGCTTTAATTAATACATTTCAGTGGTGTGTTTTTATTCTGAATAGTCTTTTCTGTTAAATACTCGGTCAATGCAAAGGGCGTTTAAAGCTAGATTTTACAAAATAAAAAAAAATAATTTATCAGTAAAATGCGCCTTTTGGCTACTTTTATCCTTGTCGGTGTAAAGACGAATAATGACCCCAAACGAATAATGACTGTCATTTTTCAATGACAGAAAATGACCCTCAGCCCTTAGGAAAAAAAATCATTTTTTGCAGAAAAAGAGCCCCAGGGCTCATTTTTTTTATATATGGGAGTCCTATAAAAAAAAAATGACCTTTTATAGAGTGATCCAAAATTCAAAAGTTTGAATTGATGCAAAGCATCAAATCGCCAAAAAAAAAAAATATTTCAGCATTTTAAAGGAATTTCAAAACGAATCCATATGAAAACAAGAAAATGCATGTACATGTACTATGCAAGCTATGAGTTTACTAGGTGATGCTCCTGCTTCACCTAAGATTTTAATGGCAAAGTTCATGTCCTGCTCTGTGTGACCCGAATTAAGTGTCAGATCAAGAATGTACACTTAGTGAATAGAGGCATTATTTTTTATTGCCTAGATGAAATAATTCTTTACTGAAAACAAACATAAAAGTCATGAATATCAGTTGTTTTTTTAAATACGTCTCATATGCTGTCTTAATGTTGTAAGTAGATTTTAAATTTTTTTTTAAATTATTCATTAATTTATTATTTTATACATATTTGGTTGCATGAACTGCTCCTCAAGATGGGCTTGTATAAGACATGGAACCAAAACATACTGAGTTTCTGCATATGAATAACAGTGCCTTAAACAACTAATAAGGGAAGGGTATTAATAGGCAGTTTGCCTGTTTTCCAATCTTTTCAGTGTTCTGAATAAATATTGTTTATATCAATAAAGGACCAAAACAATTTATTCCAATGATACGACCGGTACAAACAGGCATGCATAGAAAACTGTTTTTTTTTTCATCGAAGAAAACCATGGGACAAAAATATTTTAATCATAAATTACCTATGGGGCAAAATGTTTTTCAATGCATTACTGTACTTAACATAGGAGACACATTTACTCAGTTTTTTTTTCAATATTTTAATGCATTTTCATTTTTAAAAGTCATACAAAGTAAAACTTCATATTTATGTTGCACATGCAAAATTTAACTTACCAACATCTTTAGTCACTTAACATACCGGGTAAAAGTGGTTGGTGACATTGTATTTTTCATTTTTTTTTTTTTTTGCAATATTCTCACAATCGTCAATATGTAACCATGGGGCAGTGACTATTTAATATAAATCTAAAGGCATGAGTCAGATATTTTAAGGCAAAAACCATAAATCATGATAATTTCAAATGAGAAAGAGCTGGTCCCACTTTATGCATATAATGGCACTATAGATATACCAATTGATTGATTAACACTTGATTTTCTATTTGAAGCGTTTAAATAGAATAGAGACTTAGAGCTTTCATTTCCTATGAAAATTTTTCTCCTAAAACTCTACACTGAAAGAAAACCTAGTGAATTTAGCTAGTGTGCCTCGTAAAGCGTTTGTCATGATTAGTAATCTTTCAGTTTACTGGCTATAAGAGAGTGAGCTTTGAAGCGGGGGTCGTATAGTTACTTACATACATAGTGAAAGTTACTTATCAATTCTAGATCTACTAATCTTATCTAGTAAATATACCCAATACCTAATAAAACTGCTTTTAAGGTATTGATTGTATGGACAATAAAGTCACTAGTTTCCATAGTGACTTTAACTAGCTATTTTTTTTTTACAGTGTAGGTCATGGAGAACAGGCTTTATGAAATTGCAGTGTTCTTTAATTTTTTAAAAGGTAAACAGGTACATGTATACTTGAGTACTTTCAGTGAAGCACTCTCCGATAAAACGTCTTTTAATCCCCGGAAACAGTTACATAGTTTAGGTTAGAGGTTGCGTTCTATATTAAATATAGAAATATTGCTTTAATAATTGGCCAGTTTTGTAGACTTTTTTCAGAATATGAGAAAAATGACACATTTCTGGCTGTCATAATGCAAAGACTGGCCAGAAAATTGCTTCGTTTTTATAGATACGCAGTCACCAAAGATCTAAGAGATATTCAATATATTGTTAACTACATGTAAAACTATGCAGTTTCAGTTTTTTTGGAAATTCACAGGGCCAAATAAGGCAAATTACTAGTGAACCTTTTCTTTATTTTGTACTGTCCTATCATTGTGATAAATTTTGACTCCATGGTCCGTAACTTGTACATCTAATAGTTTTTAAGACAAAAGGCTGTAGTTAATATTAAAAAAAACATTAATTATAACAGTTGCAAATGACACGAAGAAACAATTCTATTTTGAAAGAACATCGGCATCATCAGATAACATAACAAAGATCCACAATATTATGATGTCGCACGTACTGTTTCGTTAGCATTCACACATCCTAAATATGGTATTTTTGATACTTTTGGCATTGTATTTAAAATAAAACTATGACGATACTACCCTTTCTTCGTTCATTCAAATAAGGGGACCAGACTTAACAAGCTGAATTTGGACCAATGGCAACCTGCTGACCTGGGACCTATAGTTTGCGAGGAAGCCCTATCTTAAATACATGTACTCAAATTTATTTACTTCGTTTGATCACACTGAAAATAAAATAAAGATATGTATCAGGCATGGTATACGAGGGTTGTCCCAGAAAAAAACTTTTTAAATGTTTCATATACTATTCAACCAAAACTAATACTTTTGGCATGCTGTTGGAAAATCATCTTTAAGATATATTGACAAAATGTTATAGGCCTGTAATGTCGTATGAATATAAAAAAAGAAATATAAATTATGTCGGTGTTCGGCGCACGATGATTTTGTTTACCTTCACAAATAGCATTGTCAATGACATTTTCGTTGTTATTGGCTAATATATATGGCAAAATAATGTCAAAAATTTTACCTGCAAATAGATTCTATATTTCGTTTACTCGTGTTTAAAATTGCATTAATTTGACATCGTTAGTGACATTTATATTAGAATATATTCCAAAGCGCTTTGAATTAGACATTATTATAAGTGGTGACGTTTACCTGTAATGCGCAAATTATCAAGCAAACACTATGTTGAGCAGAATATGACTCCTGTATATGTGGAAAAGAGATGTTATCGATGAAAAAACACAAGCATATTAATGGGAAACAGGTTTATATCTAGTAGAACGGGTTTTGGATTGACTTGACTGATTATCCAAGAGAGAAGAGAATAGACCACTTAAATAAAGACGAACTGAAAAGCTAAAAGCCAGACGTCACAGGCCAACGTGAAGACCACTGTTAAATAATTCGATCATTTAATCGGGATTGTGAAATAATTAACTCCGCAATATTTTAGTAACATTAGCAATTCAGATGTGTGGGCTTAAATGAATATTTTTTGAGGCATGCACTTAACAAACTTCTACGTGTTCACTCAAATAAATGTATATATTTATAAACTGCTGTATAGAATGATATATTTTCGAATAATAACAACAAATGAGTTTTCTCAACAATTGTCGAAAGAAAATCAAATATCACCGTGACGAAACTTAAAAACAATAAATCTGTTCTTTGCGGCATGTATTTTGTGCAATTATAATCTTTTTGTGGTCCTTATCAAATTTTGAAAACTGGTTTCAGTAAAAATACAAAACATTTGCAAAATGACTATTGAAAAAGGAGAGCCGTTGGAATAATGATATCTGGATCATCCTTGCACCACGTTTTATTCATTTTAATTTTAGTTTTATTTGTTTGTTTTTTTATATGGCTATGACAACCAGTATCAAAACCCACAAAAACGCATATAATAAGCTGTGCGTCATTTTTATCGCCAATTTAGCACAATTTGAAAGCTTTGGACAAAATTTAAGCAAAGCGGAAGTGGCTTTCATCTTCGTCTGAGGACAAGAATTAGCCTCACACCAGGTTAAAGAGTGATAAAATGTCCTGAATCAATCTTAGAAACATGAAAACACAAAGTTTAAATTGTATTAAAATGATAAGAAATCGGTGCTCGTGGCAGTCTAATATTATCTCAAACAGACTGAATCATCCTTAAAGCGGTGCACTTACGTGCTAAACGCCCAAGGATATTGACCAAAAGACATCTGTGAGATGATGCACTGTCAACTTCCCGGATATGAATCCCATTGAACGCATTTGGAATTTTTATAAGGAACGGCAAACCCACCCCCCCCCCCCCCCCCCC